>JAGPYM010000091.1:0-69057 GCA_020736575.1 Thelonectria olida
AATCATAGACATAGAGCTTTCAACCCTTGGCCACCTGTGCCTTGGCTCCATTACCACCGCCGCCCCGACCAACGCTCAACTGTCGCACTCTTGCTATAGCCTACTGCTATCAGCAATCACCGATAAAGAAGACACACTTCAGGGTTTCGTCCCGTTTCCGCTTCTATCGTGACTCCACTGGCTTCGTCTGTCGATGTGATCAAGATCTTCCGTGTCTGACATGTCTAACGATAACTCGTCGTTCCTGCTTGCATCTGGGGCGTTAGTCCATCGCTTGAGGAGCTCCCCTAAGCCAAGATTAGATGTATTAATCTCATCTGTACTGCGCTCTTCTAGGCCGAGAAGTCCCTCCATCTCTTCATCAAGTTCATCCTTGTCACTATGGGTTGTAGACTCGCTGTCTGTTGCAAACCCGCCGTCACCGTCCGTTGTATCCGAAGACAGCACATGAATGACCATTGACGGCGAGGGCCCTGACCGGGGGGATAACCCGGGCCACCCAGGCACCCCCGGTGGTGGCGTGAATTCTCCTGGGAACCCTGGGGGTGGTGGCCTATGTGCGACTTTCTGCTGTGGCGGTGGTGGTGCCTGCTGTGGTGGTGCTTGCTGCTGTGGCAGTGGTGGTACCTGCTGAGGTGGTGCTTGCTGCTGCGGTGGTGGTGGTGCCGGCTGTGGTCGTGCTTTCTGCTGTGCCGGCTGTGGTGGTGCCTTCTGCTGTGGCGGTGCCTGGGTGAAATGTCGCCTCATTGGTGGCAGCATGTTTATTTTTAGATCCATTCCGGGGAGGACCGCTGACCTCCACGTCTCTGGTAGGATGATAGCATCTGTGTCGGCGTTGACAATATCGTACCTGCCATCTTGGACCTGGTCGTCTAAGTCTGTGTTGCTAAAGGCTGAAACGATAATGTCTTCCATCATCTGTCGAGAGTATAACGTTAGTCGAAAACGCCCTTACAGCTGCAAGATGTGTTGGGTTCCTGCAAGAACAGTCTTATCCATCCCATAGCGCACATATGCAGACTTTCTATAAAGAATCTTGTCAGAGATAGACTCAACTCACTTCCCATGTGCGGCAATGTTCATATGGTAGCGTGAATTTGCGGCCAACGGCGTCTAAGTTAATAGGTTTCGTCTCTTCGCCCAGTCGGAAGAATAGAACGACGTGCATGCTATCCTGCGGGTCGGCCACTGGCGGTTGCATGACCTCAATAGCTATCCAGGATTTTCTTTGGTTAGTCCCCCGCTTTACCACTTTAATGGCGTGGTGGATTTCGGAGCGCACGCGCGGGCCGAGGGTTTTGTACTTCTCCCACAGTTGCGGTCGTCCTCTTCGCCAGCGGCGGGGCATGATTGTAGAAAGGGCAGCCTCGAGTTGTCTATGCCCGATCTCGAGTTTCATTAGGTGCACTGGTGAATCTGAATAGATTCTGGCAGGCACTTCAAGAAGAAAAGCCTCTAGCTCATCACTCTCCCAATCGTCATGCCATTTGCGTGAGAATATGCCACGAGCCCAAGTCGGGATAAGGCGAATGGTAGTTTGGCGGATTTGATTAGAAAAAGTGACACTGGCAGAGGTCCTGGTGCTTCCATGGCCAGTTCCCTCTTCATCATGACGAGGGTTATCGTGGTCCTCGCTCCTGACCTCGCAGCTGCGTAAGTGTACAGAGTCTAGAGACTGCGAGGACATGGGAATAGGAGGGCCGAGTGGCGCTTCCCGGTTATGGGAGCCATTGTCTGGCGGAGGTGCGGCGAAGTCGACTATATTCCTATCCTCTTGGGATTTGGGCTTGTCACTTTCCTTCGACGGCTCTATGTCGTGCGGTTCTGGATTCAAGGCAAGCTTCGGCTCATTAAGACCATCCTTTGAATGTTGTCCCGCTCTATCAGGGAAGATAAAAGAATTCGGTCAGTTTACAGTCTCTCGCCGGAGGATGTTCACTTACCGCGCATCTTGTCTCGTTGTTGGTGGGAGAGGGGGTATTTCCGACTGTGTGCTCACTCTATAATAAGCACGGCTCAGTCAGCCCAGCACAAATCCGGTCGAGGAAAAGGCTTCACCTGATGGTTTCCCCTGGTGGCGCGGCCACTGTTCCCGGTTCCTCAGCTGCTACTGCTGCTGTGGCTTTGTCGGCTTTTTCATCATGGTGTCGCTTTAGCTGCTTTGCGTGCATTGAGCGCTTTCTCCTCAGCTCCTGGGCTAGCTCTGTCAGAGCTTGCTCCTCCTCAAATGATCCGGGAGCCCGTGCTGAGTGACTTTGAGAGAAAGGGATTTAGCATTTCTTGCCAACATATAGCTGCATACGGGAACCGCATTGCATCATTAACAGAAGTGTAAGAAAAGGTTGCACGAACTGTATTTGAAATTGTGCTAGGTTGACCAGCTGGATATGGAGGAAAAGGTCCAATTTCACCTGTCTCAGCTGCTGCTGGCAGCGTTTGATCCGTGGTGCCAGCCACGGCCATGCCAGCTTCCGCCGGAAGCCTAACTTGTTAAGCTTCACTGACAAGTTATCGACGCCATCCGCCGATACTTCTCTCTTTGTTTTCCTGTTCTCAGAGCCCTCAGTAGCTTCGTTCAACAAGATGATGATAACACTGTATATCCTCTTGCATCTGTCGGAAAGGCGCTTGATATCCAGCACGCCATCCATTTTGAAAAGGGGGACATGCCCGTTGCCGTCTTTGTTTATCACATCTTGGAGTTGACTCAACACCGCCGCGGTGGAATTGATCTCGAACGCGATCTCTCGAAGCCGATCGCTAGCTTCAGCGGCGGCCTCCACGTATGTCTGTAATGTGACGCCAAGTTGTAGCCCAAAGGCAACAATGCCGACGATGGAGCCAGCGACTCCAATGGCTTCGGCCATGGTTATCGTGCTTCTTTTGGCCAGATGAGGTTGCTGTCGGGGTTGCTGACGGAGAGGGTGAGATGACAGGGCGATGTCCTCGAAAAATTCTGGCCTCAGGGAAATTAATGAGGGTCTGAGGGCCAGTGCCGGCAATCAAATACTGCCACGAGATATGCAGGCTGGCTGACTGAGGGGCCAATGCAGTTAGGTGGGCTTGCGGGGTTCGCTTTAGCTAAGGATAATATCTATTAGATAAGACTATATATAAAGGGTTATTTATAGTTAGTAAAAGCTTTATAATTAGTAATTTTTATTATTATATAAACTTTTTAATATATTTTACTATTAAATTATTTTACTTTATTTTTAATAATTTTAATATTTTAAAATATATTATAATTTTTTTAATTATTTAATTTTTTAAATTTTATATTTATTTAATTTAATTTTTTATTTTAAAAATTTCTTTTATAGCTTTTTAAATAACTATTTAAATTGTTATTATTATATATAATAGCTTTTAAATAATTAATTAAATTATTTTAATACATAATTAATTATTATTATTAAAATAGTTTTTTTTTTTACTATAACATAACGACCCTGCCCGTCCTTAATAATAACTATGCTAACTGATAGCTATTATAGTCGATAGAAGTTCTATTATTATTAGATGAAGTTGCTTTTTTATAGAGGGTGCACGGACGGAAATGCAGTTTCTAAGTGACAAGGGGGATCCACACTGTCACATTCAATTGAGGTAGGAAATCGTCGTCATCTGAGTGCTTATCTCTTCACTATCTGTGCGAATGAACTGGGCTATTTATGCTACAGGATAGAGCAGAAAGGTTCTGCCGAATGTTAGGCTATCTGCGGCGTAATAGGATCACAATCGAGGAACGTATCGGATAGTCATGGTTTAGGGAGGACGCCCGAGGTTCATGGCTTATCCCGAAGATCCCTCCGTTTGACACAAACGCCGCCGGCACCGCCTGCGGTACATACGAAGCCAGTTTCCAGGCCTCGCCGTTTCCGTAACCAATGCCCAATGACATAAATATCGGGACTGAAAAGAAGGGACGAAGATATGCCTCCTTGAACACCGACCGAGAGGAAAGATTGGTAGTAGTCTGGATCATGGATGTCGTAGGCATCAAAGATGGGCCCTGCGGGTGTGAGCAACAATACGAGTTATTGTCTTACCACTATCCAGGGTGACCAGTTTAGTTAGTAGTTAATAGTTAATAGTTAATTAACTACTAACTACTTAGTTAATAGTTAATATGCTAATTAACTAAGTAGTTAATAGTTAATAGGTCAATTAATTAAATAGTTAATAGTTAATAAGGTTATTAACTACTAGTAACTAATAGTAACTATTAGTAATTAAAAATAAAGAAATTTTCTCAATATAACTTTTTTCCCTTCTTTTTTTCTTCTTTTTCTCCACTTTTCCTCCTTTTTTTCTACTTTTTAAACCTACCTTATAGTAAATTTTTATATTTTTAATTACTATTAACTACTATTAGTTACTACTAATAACTACTAATTAAAGGCTTTAGTTAATAGTTAATTGCCCTATTAACTACTTAGTTAATAGTTAGCTACTTAATTAATTATATAGTTAGTAGTTACTAGCTTAGTTAACTAATTAGTAACTAATGGTCACCCTGCCACTATCCAAGATCTCGATACCCGATTAGAGCAACCGCAACCTCGAACTGGATTTAGCAGATTGTACATAGCTTGACACGGCCGCTCACAAAACCAACGAATCAGTTTAGGGACAACTGGTCTACCTCGCGTGAGGAGGTCGGCTTATTGCCTTGAGGCCAGCGATGGCCTTCCCAGCGAACTGCCAAGTTGAGCACAACTTCTACTTCGACGTCTACCCCTAGTGTGATGCTAACAAACTGCTCTTGATAACTATCGCCTCAATCAAAGCCATTCGTTCAACCATACCATCCACTTCTTCATTCTGTTGTTGCCGATCTCTCTAGTTCTCCGGTGGTACCTCTCTTCTAGGCCCTGGTCTCCAAAACGGCCACAGAGGCCGTTGAGCCTCCTGAACCACATATCCTGCTAACCCGAACCCACATGCCTCCTCACCACTGTGCTCCTGAACTAACCTAAACCCAACCTTGACATCTTTAAACTCTTGGTCGTTATTAGTCCGAACTTGAGTTAAGCTCTGTGCTCTGGCTGCTCGCAGGATCGAGGAAGGCTTCACATCACGCATCCCTCCTTGATGCGCGGCCTGAGCACCTAATAAGACCCCTATCAGTGCAACGGCAATGCTAATAGTATAGATCAGGCATAGCTGGGTCTTGTTATAGATAAAAAAGTTCGAGGGTGTCGAGCGGAGGCATGGATAATTTGTGTTGCTGCCACCGAGACCAACTGACGAGGTTGAGCCATTGTAGGCCCAAGATACCACGGCGAAGCTTGGATCAGAAAGGAGCGAAATGATGATTTCCTCGTACATCTGTGGTATTTCTCGGTGTAAATCCTTTGTAGGTTGGTAGTTGGGTAGGGTCAACAACTTTGTCTTTATCATGCTTGTGTTTAAAAGAGCACCTGGCATTCGGAGACTTCCCTCGAGATAATCCCTGAATTCCTTGCCTAGGGAGTGGTAGGCGGCGACTCGGCGATATTTTGCGACTCTGCCAGGATACAACTCTTGATTACCTGGAAGGATGTAATTGCTCTCAGGGGTTGCCGTCGTATTATCCCAAGTCGCATCTTTGGAGATCTTATCGGGGACGTAGGTTGTATAACGATCTTCCGAAGGTACTGGCGGTCCTTTATCGAATAAGACTGTATGCCGTTGGTATAATTGAACTCGATCTGATATTTGATTTCAAGGTGTTTGCATCATATAATTATCGGATTGTAGACATTATCCCAGCCCTCAACTGAACGATTTTCGGGCTGGACGTTGGAATAATCCTCTACAGTGGCATATCCAATCCACATGACAGGCTCTGTTCGAAAAGCACCGAGATATTTTGGATAAGGAGGGTCTTCAATAGATAAAGGATCCATAATTTCCATCTGCTTTGGAGCGTATTCTTCCAAGTCAGTCAAAGCAAGATAAGAAAAGTTGCCCTCCGGTATGATGGAGGCGGTATCAAAAGGCGGTAGAGAACCGTCGAGCTTCTTCACCTTGGACCCGACCCCGTTCGCGAGTTCGGTGCATTTGTAGCCGGGAGCAACAAAGTCGACGATATAGGAGCAGTTCCAGCCTTCTGTACAAATCTCACTAGCGACGTTCTTTCGAACAACAGCTTCTTGGAGATTTATGGCTCTCTCGACGATGACTTGAGCTTGAATGCTCGGCATGTTGTAATAGTCGAAAGGGTCTGCATTTCTCGCCTCATGTTGGGGAGTTGTTGAATTATACCAAGCAGTTAATATCATCGCGTAGCCATTGATGACTTGCCACTGACGCCAATCACGCGTGTCCTCATGGGTAAAGTTGAGTGTTCGAGCTTCTGGGCAAAGGGAACTTTCCTCCTTAACCCCATTAATAACTGAAAGAGTCTCAGAAGTAAGGATAACGATCAACGGCGTCAACCAAAGATAGATCGCGAGGCAGGTCGCAATTTTAGCCTTTCTTATCGCCTCCCAATCGAATAGAGCTGTAATGTCCTCAGCTGCCGTGAAGATTGAGTCAATAGTACCCAGACGGGCAACCTTTTGACGGACAACCATCCAAACTCTCTGTCGACGGGCGAGAATAACGGCAGCTCCTAGGCTGGCCTTTGCGCAAAATGCAAGGACAGTCCCGTAACGAAGCATAAGGGGTTGCTGTAACGCTTCTTTCCCATCCAGATGCTGATAAAAGAGGTGGTGCCCAATAGCAAATACAGTCCCGAGAATAAGAAAGAAGGGCATGCTCCACATCTTCTTCTGGTAAAGCCCATCGATTCATGATTCCAACTGTCTAATAGCACGGCGAGAGGGAGAGGTCTTGCGTTCATCCCCTTTATTTCTTGATTCTGAGTACACAGGGGTTGAAGGTTGGAGTGCAATGTGGAAGTACGAGATATGGACGGAGAGAGATTTTCTAGATGCTCGGAAGTTAGCCGTGTTTGCCTTGCGCTCTCAAATTGTTTACTGCTGTCTTACCTTCTGCTGTTTTCTAGCTGCATGTATCAGGACAACGGAATCTGGGCCCAATGCCGACTCTTAGCACCATTGCTTCCCGCGCGTTGGGGTTGGGCGAGCATTCGGGGTGGCCTTAACAACGCCACCGCTGAAAACCAAAACAATCTAGATCAGTGCTTGCCCAATTACCTACAAACAACAAGGCAGATCATCTTGTCCACCTAGGCGTACCTCCGTATATTGCCGGAAAGGGTGGGCAGCAAGAACTCTGGACTCACCGGCATCTGCAGTCATCATGCACCTAACAAAGAGATTGTGTTAAGGGCTGAACAGGTGTTTCTTCAACAAGCTGTGGCTATTCAGGTTTACCTAAGGCTAAGGAGCAAGAGCCTTCTCGAAGGAGAAAAGGGCTGCTTTAATACTAGTCATTCTGTCCAGCAGGGTAACTCGTAAGGGTTGCCTAATGTTCGCAGAGTCTTCGTCGATGTGTCGGAGCCGTCCTCAACAGACCTCGGGGAAATGATAATCCGGCTCAGGCACAGCCTGGGTCATATCCCCAGGCCTACAGATGCTGTAACCTCAGAACTCTTCCACCGCCCTCGGAGCCGGCACCGCCGGCGCAGGCCGAGGGTCCCCCGCAAGGGCCTCCGCGACCCAAGCTGACGCCGGACGAGAAGCTGCTGGTCAAGCGGGGTCTGAACCTGCAGAGCGAAACGGCGCAGCAGCTCCTCAGAAACATGGACATGACGGTGCGCGCGTACAAGGCAAAGTTTCGCACCGGCTGGACGCAATTCACCGGCGTCGACGAGAACATGACCATCCGGCAGGTTATCCAGGACAATGTGGGGAACGCGAGGAAGCTGCTGATCAACCAGCGGGAGAAGTTCAGTGATTCAGTCGCTTACAGTAAAAATAGAATGGGAACCCAGTTCAAAAATCCTGTTCCCGCCCCCTACCCCACCCCAAGCAATCCGGGGAATATTACTTTCTTACCCTTAGCCTCCCGGTTGTCTTTATTAATCAGTCCAATCAGAATATATCTCTAAAATAGAAAGGGGCTAGCGGTAAGTCTCAAACAGACACCGCCTTAGGACATCCTAATCCAAGGCCTATCCAATAATATCGACCAAACCCTGGGCTCGGGAACTCGACACAAAGGTCTATCCGAGGACCTCGAATAGACCCCGCCTTAGGATGCTGATCACGGGAATGCTGAAATCTTTCGTTGAGTTTCTCCCGTTTTGAACACTGATGTTAAAGCGGTTGAGAAACCCTGTCTCCCGGGAATTCGAATCCGGCCGCACACGAGCGCTGACTAACCCAACAAATGCGGGCAACACGACGCCTCATCTCAATTATCTGAAGACTTGTGGTCATGGATCTCCCTTCTTTATGTGAGAGACATCGAGGCCAGAGCTGACAATAGAAGATCAGGTAAGACAGTCAGAGGTATTGGTATTTTGTAGTAGAAGAAATGTCGGGGCTATGTATTCTTGATAACCGTATACAGTAACCGTAGCTCAACTCCCATCCGTTTCCTCATGCCCATCTCCCTGCGCTACCTTGTGGTGGGGTTTAACAGCCCGATCCGCACGACCAGTAGTGGTCATAGCAGCTACCAAACTTGGAAGTCTTCTTGCAAGTGACGCCCCTGGTTCCCTTGGCAGAGCAGGAATGCCCAGCCGACTGAAGGGCAGCCAGAAAAGTGTCACGGGCCTCAGTCGCCGGCAGGCTGGAACACATTTTCGTACAATTGTAGGTGCAAGTGGTGCCAGTGTCACTAGTAGCAGAGCAGGTCCTTTTGCAGGCCTGAACACCGGCTACAGTAGCTAGAGCATAGACAACGTAGAGTGGGTTGACCATTGTGATAAGTCTAGAGGGACGGTGGCCTGTGAGCAGGTTATGCGTATGGCGGGGGGGTAGATAGGGAGGCTGGTCTTACTTAGTTATTCGAGGTGAATTCGATGTTACGTCAGGTGTTGGCTGAGAGTGGTCTCGAGTTGGATGGGGGCGAGTTGTGATGATTCTATAAGTCAGAACGCAGAGAAGAGGGTGTTTATATACCCAGGAAACTTGGTCTGCGGGGTTCTGAATGCTTTGACTTGGCGAAGGCTTGCCAGGTTGAAGCCAGCGTGGCCGGCTTGTTGTCACCTGACTCCCTCGTTTCCAAGCCTCGCTTGTCATGAGAAAGTAAAGGGGAGGAGAGTATCCTCTCCGGCCCGTGAAGGTTACATTTCAGCAAATCCGCTCTTCAAGCTGCCAATGAGATGCGTTATTCAAATGGACCGAAGCCTTTCTGTACACTTGTATTTGATGAGGACAAGATCATCCCCCGAGCCGAGTTCCGGTGGCTTGAACACCTTGAAACGATTCCTCAACAACAAACGGATCCGCTTTCCCCATAATCTATGGTTTCATCGGACCAAATATTTGCCCTTGCTGACTGTTTCTTGTTTGCGAGTTTTTTTTATAGTTAAAATAAGCTTGTGATTGATGTTACACTGTCTATCTTAACTTGGAACTTCAACCACGGAGGTATCCCAACTTGGATATATCCACCTTCCTGTTTCGTAGTGTAGAGAACGTCACTACAAAAGATCGTGAGGGAAGATCAAAGATCACCGTGGCATATTACGCCGAGCTGAAACTAAAAAATAAAGCCGGGGGTGACGATATTGTGCTTTCATTCTTCGCCCTCGCATTTTACCGATGCCGCGGCCTAGTGTACATATCATGTAGTACAGACGGAGGATTGGGCTAGCTGAAATATGCCACCTGCCATTTATAGGAGCGGAGTTTCTGAAAATGTAACATTGACGGGCCGCAGAGGATACTCTCCTCCGTCTTACTTTCTCATGCCAAGCGAAGCTGGGATTTAGGAAACTAGCGAGCTGGGCGACAATTCACGGGTAGGGCCGACTTCGAGGGCTGACCATTCGCAGGCCACAAAGTTTCCTGAGTACATAAATACCAACAACTTCTCCGCGCCATGACCGGTAAAACAATCACCACTCCAGACCAACGCCTAGCGCAACGTGGATCGCATCTCGAATAACAAAGTAAGACCAGCCTTCTCATGTATGCGCATAGCCTGCTCACAGGCCACTGTCTAGATTCATCGCAATGGTCAACGCCCTGTATATTGTCTACGCCCTCGCCGCCGTGGCTAGCGTTAAGGCCTGTAAAAAGACCTGCACAGCCACAACCAGTTCGGGCTCGACCTGTAACTACAAATGTACCAATGCGTGCGAGTCGTACCCAACGAAGGACGCCCGCGATGACTTTCTTGCTGCCCTCCAGAATGCTGGATATAGCTGTTCGGCTGTGGCAACGAACCGGGTGAAGTGCACGAAGACAAGCGGCTTTGGTGGCTGTTCTGACCACCACTGGTCGTGTGGATCTGGCTGTTAAAAGCCCAGGTAAGTTTATGTTAGCAAGCGCAGATGGAGTTTTAGTCGGGGTTACTAAATATAGGTAGTTAAGCAGACATGGCCCCTACTGTATTTCTTTTACTATAATATACGAATATGACTGTTGAAGACGTTTTTATAATAGTGCCCTAATTAAGTTGACTGGAAGAATAGTAAGTTATATAAAATGTTTATAAAGTGATAGCTTTTTCTGCCCAAAGCTAGCGGCCGGCGGTTAGCCGCATGTATCCGGTGTTAGAATAACAATAGCTACACCACAACGCCAACATGACCATTCTGAGGAGATCCTGGGACGACATTCGAAAGCGCTTTAAGACATAACTAATAGGGCTATCGGGACCAGTCTCGGTACAGCTGACCACTACTGCACTAATACAGCGGACACCGCTTTAGCCAGTGTGAACGGTGGGTTGTCCAGGCATAAAAAAGCACGAAGGAATGCCCATATTGCCGTTCCCAATATCAGCGAGGGTACAACTCTTTCTGGGGATACAACATGCCTCGTAGGCTACTCTAGGTCCCGGAGAGGATGCGTTGTTAATTGGAGCATGGCCCAGCCAGTTATACAAACTAGGACACGAAGGAGTGGCAGCCAATTTACTAATAATAACTTTACTAGGCAAGCTTACTAACTATTATTTATATAAAAAGGAAAAGTAAAAGAGTCATCTCAGCTACCTATTTCATATTAGAGCTCGCAAACATTAACACAATAGATAATGGTCATTTTCGTAGGATATATAACGTTGCGGATTCTGAAACGCCGCTACGCTGCGGACTGTAAGTTCTTGTCTAAGCCGTAGGCATGCTCCACATTTCTCAGCCCAGGTCAGCCTGCACGTCATTGACGATGACCTCAAATGAAGGCTCAGAGGAGTATTCGTTTGTCCAGATGCTCGAACCATCTTCTATGAGTTTGACCTTGTACGTTGAAGGTTCGGTAGTCCCATCCTTTTTCTTTTTGGGCTTTGTTGTCATCGTCTCCATGTGCCACTTTCCTCCGGTTGTAGATTTGCAGTCGCCGTGTATGCGGTGCCAAGTGCCAGCTGGCGTCCATGAGCCTGTCATACTATCGGCCTCCAGATTGTTGACATAATCTGACACCTTTTGTTTTTTGCCCTGTGGGTTACACTCATGTTAGCATGCTGACTATTTGAGTCAAGTAACGACAATAGCGAGATACTGAGGGAAACATCTTGCAACAAGAATGCTCAAGTAGTAGAAGCCGACGTTGATATTACTGACCATGGTTCAATCTGGTAGCGACTGAGTAATAGTGTTTGGAGCGGCCAAAATGACTAATTCTCATTCAACTGGGGGGAGAAGCACTTATTGCATTTGGCTGTTTTTCACAGTACAAACATGAGACATGTGTTTCTTACATATAGAGATTCCACTGCACATTTCGTCCGTCAATGTCATCTAGCGTGGTGAAATTCGCCCGACTATTGAGACAGAAGGATGACGCGTCAATGTTGAATGAAGGGTGTGCGGCCTGCTGAACAACGAGGTCCGCATGATGAACGCCAATTTGCACTGCCAAATGAGGTTTCGTGCTGTTACGGAATCATGCCACACTCGCATAGAATGTGCAAATCTCGATCAAGGAATTCCAAGATTTATCTGACTGGGACGAAATAATTCCGGGTCATGGTTGCAACAGGGAAAATGATTGGAAGCCTAACTGTTTGTTGTTGGGCTGCTCGGCGTGAGCGAGGTGGGATATCGTTGATGCCTAAGACCTCAGGCACCAAAGTGCAATTATCTGCGCCGATTTTAGGCTTCCTGTGTAACCACAATCTTTCATTCATCAACAACAATCAAGAGCAAGGGTTTGGACGCTTCAGTACCGCGCAGGATGGAAACCCCAGATGCAGTGTCTGAAAATACGGCCGCCTTCATATATCCCATTGGCAAGGTCCTCCAATTGAATGCCAGCCCCAACAATACTGCAAACAAACTGCAGACATCGCTGCAAGTGAAAGTGAAACAGCGAAAACAGCCATGGACACTTTCTTGCGGCATGGTAGTTGAGATAGAGGAGAATTCAGATGGATCAGAACCGATAGAGGGCCTACGGAAGAGCGACGAGGCGTTTCTAAAGATCTTTGACCGGAGATTCGCGGAGCAGCATCGACAAGACAACGGGGTTGATACATGGTCCGAGGATGTCGAAAATGAGTTCCTGGCCAGTTTACGCTCTGGAAAGACGGAGAGCTTTCTGGACAAACTCCATACCGTCCCGCGTTTTCAAAGGGACACCGAGGATGACTGGGACACAGCGGAAAACGAGGCCTACCTCGCTGACGAATTACGAAAGTGCTTCAACTCGGAAATTGCGATATACTCCTGCCTTCAACAGCACCAAGGAAAGATTATCCCTCGTTTTTTAGCCGGTATCACCCTCGGCGTGCCCCCACCTGACGCGGCCCTCACTACACAGCAGCAAGAACTCTATCAACTAAAGGGCATCTTGCTGCAATACCTCTCAGGCTTCTCTCTATCTTCCATGGTACAAAATGCGCCCAGATCTTCATGGCAAGATATCGTCGACCAAGCAATTCGGATAGTTCATGTTCTCGGTGACAACAATATTCTCAACGCCGACGTTCGCCCAGACAACTTTGTAGTTGTTCCCAAGGATCAGGCGTATCGAGTGTTCATGATAGACTTTGGGCAATGCAGACTTCGGAGGAAGGACGAGTCGGATGCGGAGTGGGGACGGGCGAAGTGGACGCAGGACGAAGAAGGTGCTGTAGGAGCTGTGATGAGATCAAGGATGAGAAAGGTTGGTTTTGAGCTTCAGTTCGAGCCGTCTTGGAGATATCTGGCCTGGGCTCCTGGTGAGGACGACTAGGGTTACAACCAGGACTGATAATGAAATGGATTTCAGGGGTCAAGGATAGGCAGTATAGGGCTATCTGCTCGTTTCTTCATTTCAGTCTATTTTACCTTGGCAATTTGATCCTCGGCATGTGATCTAAGAGGAGCAACTTCATTTCAAGATAGCCTATCTTGTATGGGCCTACAGTGGCCGAGACTGATTGAATATTAAAAGCCCATCGCGCGCGCATCAGCCTGCTGCTTTGCGAATGGCCTCGTTTTGAACTGCCCACAACTTGAACCGAGGGAGAGGTGGCAATGAACACGCATTCGTTGCACAATTTCTGATCTCAGAACGTGCTGGGGATTGTGATGAATATTCAAGGCTTATCTTTACATCATATGGTGAACACTAGCTTTTTCCCCGACATCTTCTTTGCCCTTACATCCTCAATGCCGCCCAGCACTTCCTGGAGGCCGCCCTGCTTCACAATGATGGGATGAGGTCGGATCAGGTTGTTGTCCAGTAGTTTTCGCAGTGTAGCCGTCCAAGAATGGCCGAACTCGCCCATCTCGGCGTCAGCTGGCCGCCAGTGAGGTTCAGGCCAGACAATTTCCTTGCCCAGCATTTGCGGCCCCATGATCCAGTCTGGCTTAACCATCTTTCGTGTTTGTGCCACGGCTTCCGAGTACGGCTCCAGGGCAGTGTATTTGCCGCCGGCACGGCCGATGGCCTGGTAGCAGAATTGCATGCTTGCTGTAGTTGAAATGCAGTCCAAAGCATACCGGATGTTGTTCTTAGTATGCTTCCTGATGTCTGCGGTACAGTTGGGGGCCCTGTAGTCGAAAACGGCACTGGCGCCGAACGACTTGACAAGGCCAAAATTCGGAGGTGAACATGTTGCGATGGGTTCAAAGCCCGCCAGCTTGAGTAGCTGGATTGCCGCGGTCCCAGTTGCCGACGAACCGCCAAAAACTAAAACTGGTATCGGCTTGGGTGTCGGTGCGAGGGGATTGCCGGGCAGGCCCAAACTCTTAAACAGAGCGAGACCGGTCGTCATGAAGCTGATGCCCAAAGAGGCGCCCTCCTCGAAGCTGAGGTTGGGCGGAATCTTGAGCAGGATCCATTCTACAGCGGCCGTGTATTCTGCAAAGGCGCCAACAGTAGGATCCAGAGGGTTCATGCCCATGGTAGCTGTGCAGACTCGATCCCCGACGTGGATGTCGCACCTTGTGGCATCAGGTCCAACCTCTTCTACGATGCCTGCAAAATCAAAACCCGCAACGGCACCCGCCGTGACATAGGGCCCGATCATCTTGGTATCGACTGGGTTGACAGATACTGCTTTTGTTTTGATCAACACTGACTCTCCCGTGATGTTGGGAATGGGCTCAGTCCTCGACAGTCGTATGTCTCCCTCGGGAGTCCCGACCAAAGCCGTCTGGTAGCGTTGACCCATGTCGGAAAAGAGAAATGAGGGAATTGCAAGGTTGAAAGAAAATGAACAGTAGCCAGCGATTTCTGTCAATATACGTGGGAATAAAACCCATTTACTTCTCATCTCGAAGTATCTGGGCTTACTGGTGTTGCTTCAGACCGAAAAACTCCGACTTTCACCGTCGTCGAGGGAAAGGTATCCAAGTTACCGAAAAGAGAAATAACGCCTGATTGCAACCGTCCGACTACAAACTCGTACATACCACGAGAGGTAAGTTCCCTTATTACCATTACAGGGACCAGAATTATGAAAGAATAATTACTCTCAAACATTTGATCTGCTCTATCGCATGAACAGTCCGCTCCGTGCGAGTTGCTGGCATACACAAGGGCAAAAAACCCAGTTTTTTCCTCAATTTTATTTGATCTTGTTCAAATGAAGGGGAAATTCGCACAGCAGCAACTAATTATCGCAACTAGAGAAGTTGTACATAATCTTTGGCATAAAGTGAACAAGGAGGGTGGAATTCGATGGAATAAGTTACCCTAGAGAGCAGTAAAAAAAATTAAAAACACCTAGGTTAAGGCAATTGACACTGGCCACCAGTTCCGATGCCACGATGCGCCTCCCCATCCAGCCCGCCAACGACCGATTCAACAAAGCCTGTGTTACCAGTCGCATTAGGACCAGGAGCACTTGTTGGCATGTTCCAGATGATGCGTTCATGGCGGACTTGGAACCGCCATCGTTGTCCGTTCATACCTCTTTGGATGAACTCAAGGGAGTACCCGGTGTTCTTATCTCGATAGCCACCAGTAATCCCAGTATCGGACGAAACCCCATGCAACTTACTCAAGATGATCGAGTCATTGGACACATTCTGCTCGCCAGAGTCAACAACCTGCTGTGCTGCACACACCATCTTTCCTTCATGGTACAGCCTTGCCACTGTATATGGCTTCTCTCCGCTCTCGGCTTCCGAGAAAATGCGCATGATATGCATTGCGTATGGCCCGACCTGGGCTCGCAAGTAGTACGACTCAGTCATGATCTGAGGCCAAGTCAACGGTGACCAGACGCGATCCATGCCACCGTTGGCTGAAGAACCCAATAAGAGCTTTCGAGGTGCGGTGATATCCGAAGAATAGAATGACATGTCCGCTTTGACTGATGCCCTTCCGATAGGCCGCACATAGTGTACTGATGGCCCTAGTTCTGGGTTGGTGTCGAGGCCTGTGTCTCCCGGCAGAGACTTCAATTGCATAGTACCGGTCACAACGCCGGGAACGGCAAAGGTCAATGCAGCCTTTGACAAGTCTCTGGATACAGTGAAAGAGATGCTACTGCGCTCGGTTGGGGTGCTCCAGACGCCTGTGACATGTCCGTCTTCCCCGGTAGTGATGGTTGACTCTGGAAAGTACAAGTCACGGTGCCAGGTGCTTTCGTCGGGCCAGACGCCAAAGACTTGCACCTTGAAGCCGCCCAACTTCAGGCCTTCGGCATTCCTGGTGATGCCAATCACAATTGCCGATTGGTCTTCCTTGGAGATGCCGTCAAAGTACCAAAGCTCCCAGGCCGTCTTCGGAATTGCAGCGACAAACTTTGGGAAAACATTGCCCGAGTTGGGTATGAATGGCGAGACGCGGACGGGACCTGAGGCGATTGATCCATCAATATGAAACTGAGATACTGTTGGTCCGGCCATTCTGTATTGGATATGAGGGTGATTGATAGGTGTGTTGTTGAATTGCGAGGTGACAATTGACGAGGCTTGGGCGATTGGGTGCTGCCGAAACAGCTTCAGCAGTTACATGCCTGGACTCTCGTAGACCTCTTCATTTTAGACATTCTCCGAGTCGTCTGCTGAGGCTCTCGGTAAAGCAGACTCGGACTCGGTGACACCTCTGGGCCTCCGAAATAGTCCGACACTCACTTCGCAGTTCATGTTGATCCTTCTGGCTCATGTCACCGAAATTCTCCGAAGCTAAACATGCGATGAACAGGGCAATACTATTCTGAAGGAAACGTTTGGAACAAGGCTCGAGACCAATCAAAGGTATTGTCGGTTCACGAATTTGCACTCCCGATTCTACTGGGTAGCTGTCAAACCGAAGAACACCGAGATCCTCCAGCGTTTGGCGAATTGGGGCTTGATATGATGTTGAATATCTAATAAAGAACACTCAAAGATTTCTTCGTTCAACCACCCGACCAAACCTCAACTGATCAAGAATTTGATCAATTTCAACATTGTTTCATCAGGCTTATTTTCATTCCTCTAACCAAGATGGATACTCCGGAGCCGATTGCAATCATCGGGAGCGCTTGTCGCTTCCCGGGTGATTCTAATTCACCCTCGAAACTCTGGGAACTTCTTCAAGCGCCTCGAGACCTTCTGCGTCAGGTTCCGCCCGAGAGGTACAACGTTGATGGGTTCTATCACTCCGACTCCAAGCACCATGGAACCTCCAATGTCCGGCAGTCCTATTTTCTCAATGAGGACCCTGCCAGCTTCGACAACGCCTTCTTCAACATTCAGCCAGGCGAGGCTGAAGCCATCGATCCCCAGCAGAGATTACTCATGGAGACTGTCTACCAAGGCCTCTGCGCGGCTGGCCAGACAATCGAAGGTCTCCGCGGGTCATCCACGGCCGTCTATGTGGGCGTTATGTGCGACGATTGGAGCGGCATCATTACTAGGGACTTGGACGTATTCCCACAGTATGGGGCTACTGGAATGGCCCGAAGTATCATGTCCAACCGCATTTCGTACTACTTCGACTGGCATGGCCCATCGATGACGATCGATACTGCGTGCTCCTCTAGTTTGGTTGCTGTTCACCAGGCCATCCAGACTCTACGAAATGGAGAATCCGAGGTTGCAATTGCCGCGGGAGCCAATCTCATTCTTACCCCAGGTACACCATGCCGTGATAGACCTAATAAGAATGATTATATAGCTGACACGAATAGGAATGTATGTGGCAGAAAGCAAGCTCTCGATGCTCTCACCTTCAGGAAGATCCAAGATGTGGGATGAGGACGTGAACGGGTATGCCCGCGGGGAAGGCATTGCTGCTGTCGTGTTGAAGCCCCTCAGCGCAGCAATCAGGGACAACGACCACATTGACTGCATCATCCGCGCCACTGGAGTCAACCAGGATGGTCGAACGCCAGGTCTAACCATGCCCAGCGCAACCGCCCAAGCCGAGCTTATTCAGAGCACCTATGCCCGAGCTGGTCTCGACATCAACAAGGCCGAGGACCGGCCGCAATTCTTCCACGCGCACGGCACCGGAACGCCTGCTGGCGACCCTCGAGAAGCCGAAGCCATCTCTCGTGCGTTCTACTCGGCAAACACGCCAGACGACAAGCTCTACGTTGGTTCAATCAAGACTGTGCTTGGACATACCGAAGGCACGGCTGGTCTTGCGAGTCTGATCGGAACTTCACTGGCACTCCAGAATGGGACAATCCCACCCAACATGCACTTTAACGTTTTAAACCCAAAGATTGCGCCGTTTTACGGCCACCTGGAGGTCCCCACTGCGGCTCTCCCTTGGCCAGAGACACCCAAGGGACAACCTCGCCGGGCCAGTGTCAACAGCTTTGGTATGTCATCATATACGGATCATCAGCCGTCATCACTAACGTGTTTGAAGGATTTGGTGGCACAAATGCCCATGCCATCATCGAAGCCTACGAACCTCGAGCTGTACAGGCGATTTCCGGCCCATTGTTCACTCCCCTGACTTTCTCGGCCTCATCAGAGGCGTCCTTGAGGACTATGCTGTCGTCGTACTCAGCATACCTAAAATCCCACCCGCAAGAGTCTTTGCACGACCTTGCATACACCTTGCAGACACGGAGCTCAACCCTGGCTTACCGCGTAGCCGTCACGGCCTCTACAGTAGAGGATGCGTACACGCAGCTCGATGCGATAGAGAGCGGAGAGCAAGGCAGCACCATTGGCACTCGACAACTGACCAAGGCATCGCCCAAGATCCTGGGCGTCTTCACCGGTCAAGGAGCACAATGGCCGCGGATGGGTGCGAGGCTGCTTGAGGAGTCCCCGTATGCGTCAAGGCGACTCGCCGATCTTGACGACGCGCTATCGAGTCTGCCCTCTGGTGACCGCCCGGCCTGGACCTTGCGCGACATGATACTTGCGGATGCGAGCTCGTCAAGAATTGCTGATGCGGCCATTTCCCAGCCGCTGTGTACGGCAGTTCAAGTCGTCTTGGTTGACCTGCTCCAACATGCTGGAGTTGAGCTGCATGGAGTAGTTGGTCATTCTTCTGGTTCGTGAAGAGTAACAGCCTTCCAAGAGGTAACTTGCTAATATGGTTCTAGGAGAGATTGGGGCCGCCTATGCTGCTGGCTTTCTCACGGCACGAGATGCGATCCGAGTTGCTTATTACCGAGGGCTCTATGCCAAGCTCGCCCAATCTCCGAACGGTGGCAAAGGTGCCAGTAAGTCAGGTCCAAGCACGTAGAAATGGTAGAAACTGACAGAAGTTCTCTAGTGATGGCGGTTGGGACGACAATTGAAGACGCGTCTGAGTTCTGTGAGCTCGATGTCTTCCAAGGCAGAATCCAGGTGGCCGCCAGAAACTCCTCCTCTAGCATTACCCTCTCGGGTGATGAAGACGCAATCATCGAGGCTATTGAGACGTTTAAGGATGAAGGCAAATTTGCCCGCCAGCTGAAAGTCGACACGGCCTATCACTCTTCCCACGTTTTGCCATGCGCCAAGCCATATCTCGAAGCCATGGAGAAATGCCAAGTCGACGCTGCCATCCCAACAGGGACGAAGTGGTATTCCAGTGTCCACGAGGGTCAGGTCATGACCCCTGACCTTGTTAGTCCACAGTATTGGGTTGATAATATGACCAGCACTGTTCTGTTTTCTCCGGCGGTTTCGCAAGCTTGGGAAGAAGGTGGCCCGTATGATGTGGTTATCGAGGTTGGCCCCCATCCAGTACTGAAGACGCCCTGCTTGGATACGCTCGAAGAGATTACCGGCGACCGTCCACCGTATTCCGGTGTCCTGGGACGAGGAAAGGACGATATTCAGCAATTCTCCAATAGTCTTGGCTTCGTCTGGACTCAACTCGGACCAAGATCTGTGACGTTTGAGAATTTCGAAAAGGTCGTGTCGGATTCGAAAACCCTTCCGACGTTCCTCTCAAATCTGCCAAACTACCCGTTCGACCATGCAAGACGATTCATGTCCATGTCAAGGGTGTCAGGTTGGTACAACAGTATTCAGGATGCCCCCCACCCGCTGCTCGGCAGGCGATGCCATGATCGCGAGACCTCGCAGACGGTTCAATGGCGGAATGTTCTGCACCCCAAGGAAATCCCTTGGCTGAGTGGCCATCAAATCCAGGGCCAGATCGTCTTTCCCGCCACTGGGTACATCTCCATGACCGTGGAAGCAATCAACATCATCACCGGGAGCTCGAGCATCGGCCTTGTCACGATCCAAGACCTTCGCATTGGGCGAGCCCTGGCCTTCAACGACGACGATTCTAGCGTTGAGGTCTTGTTTGATCTGAGGATTCTCAGCCGAACAGAACATGAGATTGAAGCTGAGTTCTCGTGCTACTCCGGCAGTCCCCAAGACCACAAATCGACCATGGGGCTAAATGCAACCGGCACAGTCAAGGCTACCATTGCAGAGCCAGCACCTGATGGGCTGCCAAACGTCCAGCTCGAGGATGGCAACTTGCGAGAGGTATCCGTGGACAGATTTTACGACTTTCTTGGCCGTCTTGGGTACAACTACTCGTGGCCTTTCCACGGCACCACCAGCATCCAACGGAAGGCCAACTATGCAACGGGTACCATCGAGGACCAGTCCGGGTCAGACTGGGAAGACCAGCTCATTGTGCATCCTGGAATGCTGGATACTTCGCTTCAAACGACATTCGCTGCATTCTGCTGTCCAGGTGACGAGCGCATGTGGGCTCTGCACCTCCCTACCAGCTTCCGGTCAATTGTCATCAACCCCTATTTCACTTCTCTAGGGATTGGAAAACAAAAGGCGTTTCAATATCTTTCCGTCGCCGTAGACGAAAAGAAGAGCGCCAAGGTCATTACGGAGCTGAATCTGTTCTCCGAGGAGACGGGAGACACATTCTTCCAGATTGAAGGGATGGAACTTGTGCCCTTCTCGCCAGCAACTCCAGACAATGACGCCGTCCTCTTCTCCAGGTTCGACTACAAACTAGCGAGCCCTGACGGCGAACTCACGGCCGCCGAATACTGCTTCCGAACGGAGGATTTCAATATGGCCCTGGACTCGGAACGCATCGCCTTCTATTACCTACGCCGACTGGTTGAGACCATCACGCCCGAGGAAAAGGCCAATTCGTTGCCTCATTACCAACATCTCGTCGACTGGGCAGCCCATGTTGTCCCCCAAGTCATCAGTGGCAGAAATCCCCACGTTCCAGCCAGTGCCCAGCACGATACACATGCTGATATCCAAGCAATTTTGAAGAGGTTTGTCGACTCAACGCAGGATTTGGAGATTTGAAACTAATATGGCCAGGCACTATGAGCGCGTCGATGTCCGTCTCCTGGAATCCGTCGGTGAAAACCTTCCTCAGGTCATCCGAGACCGGGGTAACATCCTCGAGCACATGACAAAGGACGGTATGCTGGACGAAGTCTATGAGGAAGGATTTGGTCTCGACCTCGTGAACAAGTACATCGCCCACATGACAGCCCAGATCGCCCACAGATATCCGCGGATGAATATCCTTGAGATTGGTCAGATTCACCTCATTCCACCCCTGTTCTCCATCTTCTAACGGACTCTAGGTGCTGGAACTGGCGGATCGACGAGAGAAATCCTGCCTCGATTGGGCTCGGCCTTCTCGACCTACACATACACTGACGTCTCAAGTGGATTTTTCAGTACCGCACAGGACCGTTTCAAGGACTTTGCCAATCGGATGATCTTCAAGACATTCGATATGAACATCAGCCCTGGATCGCAGGGATTCACTGAGGGATCCTACGACCTCGTCATTGCCTCTAATGTCCTCCATGCAACGTTGGAGTTGGACGAGATGATGAAGCACGTACGGAGCTTCCTCAAGCCCGGCGGCTTCCTCATCATTCTGGAGACCGTGAACAACGACTGTCTCCGAGTTGGTCTGCCCATGGGTAGTCTTCCTGGATGGTGGCTTGGTGCCGAAACGGGACGACGTTGGGGTCCTACGCTCACGTTGCCGCAATGGGATTCCTTGCTGCGAAAGGGCGGCTTTGGTGGCATCGATACAACGACGCCCCCGGTGCACAAGATCCTTCCCGGACACGTCTTCTGCGCCCAAGCTCTCGATGAACGTGTCGAGATGCTTCGATCTCCCCTGAGCCATGTTTCAAGTCTTCCCGAGACCAAAGCCCCTCAACTTGCTGTCATCGGCGGAGAAACATTGAAGGTGCACAAGATGGCTGAACAGCTTTCTCGCCTGCTTGCTCCAAGATATGCGCATATTGCCCGCTTCAATTCTACTGAGGAGCTCAATAGCAGCGGCCTTGCCGAGTTCAGTACTGTCCTGTCTCTCACCGAACTCGACGAGCCCTTGTTTGCCACCATGACTTCGGGGAAACTGGATGCCTTGAAGACGCTGTGGAGCCAGAGTGCGAATATTCTTTGGGTGACGTCCGGAGCCAGGGCGGATAATCCTCACTCTTACATGACATTGGGAGTCGGGCGATGTATGAGATTTGAGTATCCCAACATTACCCTCCAGGCTCTCGACATCAAGCATGTATCCCACCGGACCCCAGAGTTGATCGCAGAGCATCTGCTCAGGTTAGAGGTTCTCGACAAATGGTCCAAAGAACTTCGCTCAGAGGAGTTGCTCTGGTCTCTGGAGCCAGAAATCTACATCGACGACAGCACAAGCATCATCCCGAGACTCTATCCTTACCAGGCTGGAAACAGACGGTACAATGCTGGGCGCCGTGTCATCACTGAAGAGGCCGACCCCGAGACGGCTCGACTCGTGTTTGCCGAAGACAATGACAAATGGGAAGTGCAATATGCTTCTCCTTTGCATATTCCAGGCGCGCTGCCTTTCTCGGCTGAGATGAAAACCATTCGTATCACGCATTTCTTCCCGTCGACAATTAGCATCGCTCCAGGAGCTAGATTGATGGCCTGCATTGGCATCGACACATCGTCCAACGAGCGCTTCCTCGCCGTCACTCACATCGCCGAGTCCCCCGTGTCTGTCCCGTTGGACTGGTGCATCCCTCTCGACAAGCTTGACCCGATTCACGCGCTCGCCATTGTCTCGTCCTTCCTGGTCGCGTCCAGCATCCTACGGCTTGCAAGCAAGGGAGAGACTATTGTCGTCCATGACCCTCATCCTCTCATTGCGAATGCCTTGGAGGATCTGGCAAGGAGAGAATCTGTTGATCTTTACTTTACGACGTCGGCCCTGAGCAACATCAAGCGCGGATGGCAATTCATAGACAGCCACCTCCCAGGACGAGTTATTAAAGCATCACTCCCCAAGACAGTCACCAAATTCATCAATCTGTCACAAGAAATTGAGGCGCCTGGAGTTGGCACGCTCATCGCCGCATGTCTCCCTCGCTATTGCGACTCCATCGACGCCACGCGTATCTTTGGGTCAGGCCCAGAGCTTCGGTCATCTGTTTCTGACGAAGAGGTCTCTCAAGTGGTGAAGCAAGCCTCGGCCAATGTCGCTGGACTGACAGCGGCTACTTCGTCTCTTGATATCCCAGTGGTCCCGTTGCAAGACCTGTCAGGTCGCACAGCTGCTCAAGTCCGCTTTGCCGTGGTTGACTGCACAAGCTCTCCAGTCAAAGCTGCAGTCCGTCCTATTGACGATGGTAGTATTTTTGGAGCTGACAAGACCTATCTACTTGTAGGGCTGTCTGGCGAACTTGGTCAATCCCTCTGCAAGTGGATGGTGGAGCAGGGAGCCAAGTACGTTGTTCTCACCAGTCGACGACCCAAGGTTCATCCTGCGTTCATCCAAGCAATGGAAGCAATGGGGGCAACTGTGAAGGCCATTCCCATGTAAGTGATCTCGTCCACAACACCAGGAGCGAGTACTAACCCTTCATCTAGGGACGTCACTGACCGCGAATCATTGCACGGGTGCGTTGAAATTGTTGCAAAGATGCTACCCCCCATCGCAGGTGTCGTGAACGGAGCCATGGTTCTCCGGGATGCGCTCTTCGAGAACATGGCATACGAAGATTTCATGAAGGTCCTCAGCCCCAAGGTTCTTGGCTCCCAACTCTTGGATGAGCTGTTCCACGACACGCCTTTGGACTTCTTCATCTTCTTCTCTTCCACAACAGCTGTCATGGGCAACAGTGGTCAGAGTAACTACATTGCCGGCAACATGTTTATGAACGCTCTCGCGGCGCAGCGCAAGAAGCGAGGCGTTGCCGCTTCGTCCATTGATATTAGCTCAATCATCGGCATCGGTTATGTCGAAAGGGCAGAAGACCTCAGCGAAGACACCTTTATCAAGATGGGCTACAAGCCCATGTCGGAGCAGGATCTGCAGCAGTTGTTTGCTGAAGCCATTGTTCTCGGTCGACCTGATTGCTCCGAAGTTTGCGAGCTCGTCACCGGCGTGACACCCATTTATACAGACGCTCAAGCTAGCGACCAGTATCTGAAGGATGTCAAGTTCGGTCACTTTCTAATGGAGCGCTTAGATACACAGACTTACACAGGAAAGACTTCGGCTGTGCCCGTGAGAGTACAACTTGCCGAGGTGAAAACAAAGGCCGACGCAGCTGCAGTCATCAAAGGTATGCCTCCCCTCGCATCTATTCAAAACAGTTTTGCTGAATCAGAGAAGAATCCTTCATAGTCCGACTTCGACGAGTCTTAGCGGTTGGTCCGGATGAAGTCATCAACGAAAAGGTCACTCTTGTGGAACAAGGAGTTGACTCCTTGATGGGAGTTGAAGTTCGCTCTTGGTTCATCAAGGAGTTGGATGTCGACATTCCTGTTCTCAAGATTCTTGGAGGCATGTCGATTCCAGATCTTGTTGACGAGGCACTGGAGCTATTGCCTGATTCCATTCTCGATGTGGCATCACTCGAGGCCGGCAGTGCACCTGTTCAGCCAGCCAAACCGGCCATTTCTCTGCCTTCAGTTCCCCGGGCCACGCCACCAGAGAGCTCCCACAGTGCTAGCGACGAGAGCAAGCTGCCTCCCAGCTCCAGAGACTCTCACTCACCGATCGACACTCCGTTGACCTCGTGGGACACCCCAGAATCAGCTACTCCGCCCAAGCAAGAGAGTGTTACTGGCAGTACGGACAACTCCAATCCTTTAAAGACGTTTCCTGACGAGTTGTCCAGCCCCATGTCCTACGGCCAAGCCGGATTTTGGTTCCTAAACGACTACCTCGTGAACAAGAAGGCGTTCAACATGGCAGCCATGTTGAAGCTCACCGGACCCATCCGCCTCAAAGCGTTGGAAGATGCTGTGCACCGTGTTGCAGATCGTCATGAGATTCTTCGAACTCGGTTCTTCTGGTCCGGTGACGGTGATGAGAGAACGCCCATGCAAGGAATCAATGCCCAGTCGATGAAGCTGACGACGAAGCGAGTTTCCAATGTGTCAGAAGCAGAGACAGAGTTGCGACGTGTGCACGATGAGGATTGGGATCTGAGCAGTGGAGATGCAGTCAAAATCTCTCTACTATCCTTGTCAGACCAAGTCCATTTCCTCTTGTTGGGAATGCATCACATCTATCTCGACGGGTACAGCTTCAGCGTGTTTTTCAAGGACCTCGAGGCTGCTTACATGGGAAACAAACTGCCCCCGCTGCTTCCAGAATCACAATACCGTTCATTTGCAACCCAACAGAGACAACTCTACGAGAGTGGTGAGCTCAGTGGGTCGATTGAACACTATCGTCGAGTTCTGCCCAAAGACTTCAGCCCCATTGAGCTTTTGCCGTTCTCCAAGTCACCAGCAAGACAACTCCCGAACGGCTACAGCCAACACGAAGCAAGCTGAGCATCAAACCCGAGCTTGCAACCAAAATACGGCAACTGGCACGCGTGAACCGTTCAACCTCTTTCCATGTTTATCTAGCTGCTTTGGAGCTTCTCTTGTTCCGCTTGCTACCAAACACTGAGGACATCTTCATCGGTATCGCCGACGCAAACCGCGGGGACAAGAACTTCATGGGCAGTATTGGTTTCTTTTTGAACCTTCTTCCGCTTCGCTTTCGCCGAAGTAAGCGAGGCAGCCGGCTGAGCTCAGCCATCCAAACTGCTCGAGATACAGCATATGCGGCGTTACAGCATTCGCAGTTGCCGTTTGATGTGCTCCTGAGGGAGCTGAATGTCCCAAGGTCCGACAAGCACACGCCGGTCTTCCAGGTCTTCATGGACTATAGACAAGTTGTCCAAGAGCGATCAACCTGGGGTGGTTGTAAGCTCAGCGACGAGACGTGGATTAATGCTGGCACAGGATACGACATTGCCCTTGAGGTGACCGAGAACATTAATACCGACACTCTGCTCAGTCTGAGGCTTCAGGATACCCTGTACTCGGAAGAAAGCACTCAGATCCTCCTCCGTTCATACTCGAGCATTCTCGAGTTCATGGTTCAAGGTGTAAACAGGGCTGTGGACGATGTCCCAGCCTGGTCTCCGCATGATATCCAAATAGCTTTGGACGCAGGAAAAGGTGAGATAACGATGCCCCAGCTTTGACCTCAACAAGAGACACGTTTCTAAATTGTTTTAAGCACCTAACTTTGAACCGAAGTGGCAATCGACCATCAGTCACCGCATTGACGAGATGATCCAAACGAAGGATGCAAAGGCAGCTCTGAAGGATGAGAATGGAAATGCCCTCACATACGGACAAATGGGCAGACGAGTCAATGCTATCGCTCAAGCACTTCTCAAAGCTGGTACAGCCCAAGGGACTGTCGTCGGCGTGTTTCAAGAACCCTCGGCTGACTGGATTTGCTCCCTGCTGGCCATCCTCCGAGCCGGCGCAGTCTACCTGCCCCTCGACCTACGCAACTCGATCCCTCGTTTGACTAGCATTGTCAAAGCTGCTCGACCCTCTGTCATCGTCACGGACGATACAACAACTGACAAGGTCGAGCTCATTGGAGCAAAGTACATTACCGAACTGCAGCTCTCCAAAGTGGATCGTTCGCCTCTTCAAGAACCTCAACTGAACCGCGCAAAGCCTGGAGCTCTGGCTGTCATTCTCTTCACCAGTGGCTCTACTGGAGAACCCAAAGGCCTTATGATGACACACACGAACCTCCTGGCCTACGCCGAAGTGTCCAGTCAGACCTTTGCGCACCCAGATGAGAGTCTTGTCGTCCTGCAACAAAGCCCGTTCAGCTTCGACTTTTCGCTAGACCAGATCATGGCCGCCTTGACGAACGGCGGATGCCTCTACATTGTGCCAGCAAGCAAGAGAGGCGACCCAGACGAGATCAGCAAGATCATGGTCAAAGAGAGCGTGACTTATACCACCGCCACACCGTCCGAGTACGATTTATGGCTGCGGTACAGCGCCGACACCCTACGCCAGTGCGCTTCATGGAAGTACGCCTTTTCAGGAGGCGAGGCTATGAGCTACAAGCTTGCCCGCGAGTTCGGCATCTTGCGTCTGACTGGTCTTCACGTCTTTAATGGCTATGGGCCAGCAGAGACAACAATTCTGTCCAACAGAATCGACTTGAAGTACACAGACCCAAGCCTTCCAGATCCGTTACCGGCAGGTTTCATGTTGCCTGGCTTCGCGGCTTGCGTGGTCGACGACAAGATGCAGCCAGTGCCCCTCGGTGTACAGGGAGAGATTGTCCTCGGCGGGCCATGTATTGTATCCGGCTACCTCAACAATTCTGAGGGTACAGAAGAGAAGTTCCTACCAGACGTCTTCTTTGGTGCTTCCACTAAGGTATATCGCAGCGGGGATCGGGGTCGACTTCGCGGTGACGGCATGTTGTTCTGCGACGGCCGCCTCGAGGGAAGCACCATGATCAAGCTACGAGGCTTTCGCGTTGAATTAGACGAAGTTGAGAAGGCAATCATCCGTCATTCTGCTGGTGCTCTGTCACATGCCGTTGTTACTTTACGAGGGAGCGGCGAAGGGCGCTACCTGGCGGCGCATGTTGTGTTTGCCCCCGAGTATCCACAGGCAGACCGAGAGGCGGTGATGAAGTCTCTCCGCCAAACCCTTCCACTGCCGCCATATATGCGACCATCTGTTTTCCAGACGCTCGCAGACATTCCGAGAACCTCTCATCTCAAGGTTGACAGAAAGGCGATTCAAGCACTTCCTGTGCAGGCCACCGACTCACACATGGCTGGGACCCTCAGCAGCGCAGAGCAGAGGCTGAGTGAGCTTTGGCGACGAGTGCTGCCACTTGACCCGGGTCGTCTGGTCCCCGAATCGGACTTCTTCCTCATTGGAGGCAACTCGATTCTCCTTGTGAAGCTTCAGGCGTTGTTGCGACAAACCTTCCAGACCACGCCCAGGCTCGCCACACTCATGGGGGCCAGCAAACTTGGCGCCATGGCTGTGGTGCTCGAGAGCTGCATCCCGACCAAGATTATTGACTGGAACGAGGAGACGCAGTTGCCACAGCAGCTTCAGAACATTGCACCTCTTAGTTCAATTCCGAAGAAAGAAGGCATTACGGTCCTGTTGACTGGTTCGGCGGGCTACCTCGGGCGTCATCTGCTTGCAGAGCTTGTCGGAGATTCCAGAGTTGCACGCGTCCACTGTTTGCTCCGTTCCGTGGACCATCAGAAGACAGATGGCGATCTGAAAAGCAAAGTCAAGCTGACTCAAAGCGATGTCTCGAGGCCGAATCTGGGCCTTTCAGGGTTGACCTATTCCCGAATTGCCGAGGAAACAGACGTCATCATCCACTGCGCGGCCAACCGGTCGTTCTGGGACAGGTATGAGATTCTACGGCCTGACAATGTCGACTCGGTGAAGGAACTTGCAACCTTCTCCGTGGCTGCAGGCCGAGCGATTCCCTTGCACTTCCTGTCATCGGGCGTGGTGACAATGTATGACGGCGAGACTGCACCACCAACAGATGGCAGTGACGGCTACGTGGCTACGAAATGGGCTTCAGAGGCTTTCCTTCGAGGTGCCGCCGAGGCAATCCACATGCCTGTCTACATTCACCGTCCTGTAGCGGCTGGAGCATCATCCGAGGATGAAGCCAGCAGGCTTTCCATCATCAACGAACTCACCGGCATTGTCAATACGCTTGGGGTTCGACCCTGTTTCGACGGGGTCCGAGGCTCAGTGGACGTTGTTCCAGTTGACCGCATTGTCAAAGACATCCACGAGGTCGCGGTCAACTCCATCGGCGAGCCAAAGACCGGGACCGGGGAAAGCTGCCACATATTGCAACACGAAGCACTCCAGAAAGTGTTTGTGGAAGACTTTGCTGCCGTTTTGGGCCGTGACCAAGACTTGGGCAAATTACCGAGCGTTCCCATCTTGGAATGGTTTGGAAGGGCGAAAAAGACTGGATTCAGTTATTTCATGGCGGCGCAAGATTTGATAATGGGTTCAAGTGAGGGGGAGTTGGTTTCAAGGCGTTAGTGATTGTTTGTTTGGCTATTCGTATTCGATGTGTTTCCTAGATGGGTTCAAGGGAAGGGGAGCTCATTGTTTCAAGGCGTCAGTAATGGTTTGCTTGGTTGCTCATATCTGGATGCGTTTCCTCTATTTCCTTTTTAGGCTTCTGGTGCGTTATTTTCACATGTAGCAAAGGGCGTCTGGGAGTGTTTCATACCCTGAACTTGGGGTTTTCTAAGTTTTCTAATGGAATCTCATATGTACATTTACTTGCAATTCCACAACGCTCTTCAAGGCGTGCGAAGAGTATACGATTGTTCCTTTTCTCCCCCCTCCTTCTCCCCCTTATGGTCACACATACAGGTTCCCCTCGGTAACATTCACTAACACGTTACGCTACAAATATTTATTCAAGTCGGGACGGGGCCTAAAATCCCGAGCATCGTCAGCATGTCAAGGCGCGGGTGGCTCAGAGACAGGGACTGCAGCTCGAATAACAGCGTTTGATAGGTCAGACGCGTCGGACACGGAATCCCGTTTGGCCCGGATCGACCACGAAATACGTCAAGGACATGATCAATCAGCCCTGTAGAGGGACCTGACGCGCGTCTCGGACGTTTAATATTAAGCTTGTTCCGACTTGCCGTATAAGACATCTCTATAAGAAGCCGCAATCTCCCATCGAGTGTCGGCATTGAAAAGTCGCCAGTCACCGGTAAACACAGCATTACCTCCTTTCCACAATGAACCTCTTCTGGCGCCAGCTCTGGGCTTTGACAGTCAAAGACTTGCGTATTGTCTTATTCCGAAAATGGATATCCACTCCCCTCCGTGCCTTTATCCTGCCACTACTGTTTGTTGTCTTCCTGTAAGTGACGCTACGCACAATGAGTGCGAGTAGCACTAACTTCCGTAGGTGTTATGCCAAGAACCTCTTCTTCCCTCCATCGACCTATGGAATAGCACAGCCTCGGACAGTCCGCACAATGCCCCAGGCACTGGATTCTGTATCCGGACGCCGAGATCGAATCGCCTTCGTCAACAATGGCCACACGGGAGGTGACATCGACAAAGTCATTTCCAACCTCGCGAAGCCTCTGCGCAACCGCGTTCAGATCGACATTGTCCCAAGCGAGAGGGATCTTCGCTCCTCTTGCAGCAGTTCTGGTCAAGGTTCTTCAAGCTGCATAGCAGCAGCAGTCTTTCACTCTTCGCCTTCCGAAGGTCAGTGGGGTGTTTGGAACTACACGCTGCAGACCGACGGCTCCCTTGGCTCCTCGGTGGATGTCGACAAGACCGACAACGATGCCCAACTTTACAGCTTGCCACTGCAACACGCGATCGACTTTTCCATAGCCAACATCAATTCGACCACTTCGAAGGAACGCCTCTCGTCAACAGAGGTTCTCGAATACCCTTTCACAAGGCGGTCGAACAGCGAGCGCAAGCGAGACATCAGCGAGCAGTACATGAAAAACATTGTGACGATCCTGGCTATTGCCTTTTACATCGCCATGATTGGTGTTCTGTATCAGCTAGCTGGTGTCATGGCTACCGAGAGGGAGTCGGGTATGGCTCAACTCCTTGATACCATGATGCCGAATGAAGCAGGCTGGCAACCTCAAGCCGTGCGTCTTCTGTCCCACTACCTTGCGTTTGCGCTCCTCTACGGGCCTGGATGGATCGCTATGGGAGCCGTCATGGGTGGGATGGCGTTCACGAAGACAATGATCTTGATCCCCATCGTCTCCATTGTCGTCGCCGGCCTGTCTCTGACTGCCTTTGCCATGTTTGCCGGCAGTTGCTTTCGAAAGGCCCAACTGAGTGGAATCACGTCCGTCATTCTCAGCCTGGTATTGGCAATAATCGCCCAAGTGTCTGGAAATGTTCAAACTTGGCTAGTGACTATTCTGTCTCTCCTGTTCCCTCCGATGAACTTTGTCTATCTCATCGTTCTCCTTGCCCGATGGGAAAGTCAGAGCAAAAGCGCCAGCTGGGTCGGCTCCGCGCCCGCATCCAATTCCAGCGTCCCCGTCATTGTGTTCTGGCTGTTTGCCCTGTTACACGTCATTGTGTACCCAATTTCTGGTGCAATGGTTGAGAGAAAGCTTTTCGGGGTCACATCGAGGAGTCGGAAGACGGAAGTGCCTGGCTCTCGGACAGCGGTTCGCCTCAGCAATTTTACAAAGACCTACCAGCCACCCTTCATGCAGCGAATCGAGTCCTGCTTCACGAAACAGGCCCCTACTGTGGTCGATGCTGTCCGGGATTTGAACCTCGAGGCCTCTCGCGGAGAAATCATGGTACTCTTGGGTGCCAATGGCAGCGGCAAATCGACAACACTGGACGCCATTGCTGGAATGCATCCCGCATCAGCTGGAGAAATCTCTCTGAGTTACGAGAAGCATGGTGGAAAGCTTGGCTATTGCCCTCAGAGGAACGTCTACTGGGACGAGCTAACAGTCGCGGAACACATTGGCATTTTCGACGGTATCAAAAGTATCAGCAGACGGTCTTCGGCAACCCAAGTCAAGAGACTAATCGAAGCCTGCGACCTGGCCAAGAAGAAGCATACCTTGGCCAAGGCTCTCTCTGGAGGCCAAAAGCGCAAGCTTCAACTGGCTTTAATGTTTGTCGGTCATTCGGCAGTCTGTTGCGTCGATGAAGTTTCCTCGGGTGTTGATCCCCTCTCCCGAAGAAAGCTCTGGGACATTCTGCTTGCTGAGCGTGGTCGGCGCACAATTCTACTCACGACTCACTTCCTCGACGAGGCTGACTTACTGGCCGATAAGGTCGCCATTCTATCCCATGGTTCGCTGAAAGCCAGCGGTACTCCCTTGGAGTTGAAGCAAAGTCTGGGATTGGGATACAGGATCCACGTCTATCATCCGCCTGGCGCAGTCGAACATGTTGTCTACAGGGATGAACTCCATGTGGAACACGATGAAGAGACAGTCTACTTGTCTGGCAGCCCAGAAAACACGTGTCAGCTTTTGCGAAGACTTGAAGCGGATGGCGTGTCAGAGTATCAGGTGGATGGGCCGACGCTGGAGGACGTTTTCTTGAAGATTGCTGATGACGAGTCTTCTCGATCTCACTATGGGGAAGCCGGTCACGGCATTCATCAACGCGTCTCGGCTGACTCGACCGCTCCCTTTGTCGACGCAGCACGCAACAAACGGTCCCCCATCGAGGACCTGCTCAGCGGAAAGCGAACGGGCACCTTTACCCAAACCAGGATACTGTTTGCCAAGAGGTTTGCAATCTTTCGAGGCAACCCAATGCCCTACCTGGCGGCTGTTGCCATACCCATCATCGCGGCTGGGTGTGCCTCCATCTTCTTGAGTGGAGTGTCGGCAACAAGCTGCGATCCTTCCATGGACTCGCTGCAGTCGGATTCGGGGAGTTCCATGTCCCCGCAGAGTTATCGCTTAGTTGCCGGACCTGAGTCCCAACTCTCTGAAGCAGCAATGACCATGATCAGGCAAACCCCCACAGGCTCCGTTACTTTGGTTGACACGCTTGACCAGTTCCACCACGAGGTCCGCAACCAATACTTCAACCTTACCCCTGGAGGCTTCTTCCTGGGCGATGAACCGACTTTTGCCTGGCGCGCCGACGGACCACTGGTTTTCGGGCACACGGTTCAGAATCTGATCAACAATGAACTCCTCAACATCAGCATCACGAGTGATTACAAGGTTCTCGCGGTTCCTTACGCCGGAAGTATCGGAGACTTGCTCATTTTCGCGACCATCTTTGGACTGGCCATGGCTGTTTACCCAGCATTCCTCGGCCTCTACCCGACCTTTGAGCGCCTTCGTGGAATCAGGGCAATGCACTACAGCAATGGAGTTCACGCTTTGCCTCTGTGGCTGGCATATCTGGGTTTCGATTTCCTGGTAACCCTACTGATTGCCACAGTTGCTACTATCATCTTTGCAGCTGTGACGAGCGTGTGGTATCATCTAGAGTATCTCTTCACCGTGTTGCTTCTCTACGGAGTTGCTTCCACGCTTTTCTCCTATGTCTTGTCCCTGGCAGCCAAATCTCAGTTGGCTGTCTTTGCCGCTGCAGCTGCAATCCAGGCCGTCTTATATCTGGTCTTCTTCATTGCGAATATGACGACCTTTACATACCAGGATCCTTCGAATCAAAGCTCGATCCTCAATATTGTCTTCTTCACTATGGGCCTTGTATCCCCCCCGGCGAGTTTAGGCCGCTCGGTATACCTATCCGTCAACATTTGGGGCATTACCTGTCGAGGAAGAGATCTTGCCTCTTATCCAGGGGCAATTGACGTTTACGGAGGACCCATTCTGTACCTCATTCTTCAGTCACTTTGTCTACTCGGTATCCTGCTTTGGAAGGATTTGGGCTTCAACTTGGCCATGTCACGGCCAAAGTCGAAGCCACATTACGGCGACCCTCTCGAGCTCGAGTTGGGAGCGCGACACAATGGAACCGGTGTCAAGGGCGACTGTCTCGAAGCTGTTGGTCTTCGGAAGCAGTTCAAACGCGAAGTTGTCGTCGAGGATGTCACTTTCAGTGTCCCTTGGGGCGAATGCTATGCCCTCCTAGGCCCTAACGGAGCAGGCAAGACGACGTGTCTGGCTATGATCCAGGGTGATCTCTTCCCCAGCAACCGAGACGCTGAGATCACGGTAGATGGCATTTCCATGATCAGTCATCGCGCGAGAGCCCGCTCGAAGTTGGGAGTTTGTCCTCAGATTGATCCGCTGGACAACATGACTGTTGGCGAACACTTACGTTTCTACGCTGAAGTTCGTGGAATTGAGAATCCTGGCCACAACATCGACATCATTCTCAATGTCCTTGGCATCGGTCAGTACGTGAATAGGAAAGCGACCAAGTTGTCAGGCGGCAACAAGAGGAAACTGTCTCTGGGCATTGCCTTGATGGGCAACCCAACTGTGCTGCTACTTGATGAGCCCTCCTCGGGAATGGACGCGTTGAGCAAGCGCTTGATGTGGCGGACTTTGGCTTCGGTAATTCCAGGTCGAGCCCTCGTCCTCACGACACACTCGATGGAAGAAGCCAATGCCCTTGCGAACCGAGCCGGGATCCTCGCCGGCAAAATACTCGCCCAGGGAACCACCAAGGAGCTCAAGTTGAGGTACGGAGACGGCTACTCTGTTCATCTGGCTCATCGTGATGGATCAAACACCGACGAGAGAGATATGGAGCGTATATGGGCGTGGGTTCATCGCCAGTTCCCAAACTTGGCCAGCATCGACACAGGCTCCCTCCATCATGGTCAGATCAAGTTTGAGATTTCTTTTGGGCAGGACGGTATCAGTGTGGCGGACGTATTGGAGACGATTGAGCAGGCCAAGAGGAGGCTTTGCATTGAGTATTACAGTGTTAGTCGAGCGACCCTCGATCAGGTGTTCTTTGGTGTTTTAGAAGAGAATGACCGCGCTGAGGAGAACCACTGAGGGCGGATGACTTTGGGACGATTATGGCTTTGACCTAAGGTTGTTATATTGTTAGCAAAGTATCATTTATACGATAGACTGTCCTTTTTAATCATACGTATTAAAAACTTCCACCCTCAAGGCGTAACCATTTACCTCAGACTTTGGAGGTGGGGGATATTACTTCTTCAAGACAACAAATTCGTAGTACACAATTTCACGATGCCGTCGCGATCCTAGGAACCCCAGGAGACGGGAAGGGCTTGGGCACCGCCACAATGCCCCTCTCGCCGTTCATATCGGTAAAAGTTAAGATTGTCGAGTTGCTATTGGCTTGGCAACTTGGTACGGCGATCCTGACGGGCCACGACTTGAGCATAAGCGCTATGGTTGCTCAGCCACGATGTGAGCTTTTTCTTACGTCGACTGGGGGCTTGGACCATATGATGCAAACGATCCCACACGTTGGATTGTCAATTTGACCTATGCCACTCACTCCAACTACTCTCAATTCGCTGCTCCCAAGATGAGCAGCGACGATTTCAGGTCCAGAGGCCTCAAGGCTTGTACGACGTGCGCCAGCGCGAAAGTGCGGTGTGACATGGCGGCTGGCCAGAAGAAATGCAAGAGGTAAGCAAGCCTCACATTGGCTACGGCTGTTGCTAAATGAGAGCCTCAGGTGCAAGCGACTGAACAAGGAATGCAATGTCCAACCGCGTGGGAGTCATAGTCGAACCAGGGCTTCCAAGGGAGGCTACGGCAGAGAGTACGCAGGACACCAGCGATGCCGTTTGAGGCATCTACCAACTGCTACGCAACTAACAATTGCCAGGGACCTTCTCAGTCTCGAGTCCAAAGTCAATTCAGTCGCTCAACGTTTATCATCTTCTTCTCAGCTGCCTACGACCGAAGGACACGCCAAAGACAGTTTACCGAGTGCCGCTTCGTCTGATTCGCCCCTCACTTTCATCTTCACACAGCCGCTTTCACAAGAAGCAGGTTTGATAGCCTGCCAACTGTTAGAGCTTTATACCCGACAAATGATGCCTTTGTTTCCATTCGTCTGGATACACTCGGAAGAGACTCCAGAACACCTATTCCAGGAAAGACCAGTGCTCTACATGGCCATCATGGTAGTCGCATGTCAAAGCAACCTCGACGCACAGCTGGAGCTTGCGCAGCGATGGCGTCAAGAGATCGGCCGCAGGATCTGGGTTGAAGGCGAGAAGAGTCTCCAGCTGCTGCAAGGAATGTTGGTTTACCTGGCCTGGTACGTTTCAGAATCGTTTCGAAGACGCACAAACTCAGTTGACATAGGCATCACACCCATGTATCTCTTGGTTCGGAGCTCAGCAATCTCATGTACTCGGCAATGTCGCTAGTGACAGAACTCAGGCTTGGCAAGAAGCAATTGCCAAACACGAGGATTGGTCCAGGCGCGTTGAATGAAATCACCAGAGAGAGTGTGTCCCAAGCCAGAATGACTCCCGACGAACAACGGTGCTATCTCGGTGTCTTCTGGATCAACTCAGTGTGCGTGTCAAGTTCTTGCTGCCAAGACTAAGCTGACGTCGGGGAGTGCAGGCTTAGAATGTGCGTCCGGGATATGGTAGCGATGCCGTTGAGACCATCAATAAACGAGAGTTGCGCGGTACTGGAAGAAGTGATGCAGTTCCCATCAGACCGCTACTTGGTCCAATTGGTCCGAGTTCAGCAAGTTGCTGAAACAATTGGGAAGAACTTGTTTGAGGACGCGAATGAGGCCAATCTTCAAGTCTCCAGCACAATGCTGGTCACAGTTTCGCATCTGGAGAAAGAAGTCATGAAGCTCGGAAATACATTAAGCCAGGGTCTCTCTCAGCAAGGTGAGTACCTTCACGAAAAAAAGACGATGAGGTTTTCAGAACACTGAACAAAGATAGCCTTCCTCACAATGGCATACAGCATGCTCCAAATCTTCCTCTACAAGGTTGGAATGCATGATCGCCTGCATCAGGCCTCAGACCTGACGACTCCTTCCCCCCATGTTCTGCAATCCTCTCATCTGCTTGTTTCCTGCCTCACCGCTGTCAAAAGCCTCATCGACAGCTTTCTCTCATTGACCAATTCCGCGATTTTGTCAATGCCTTATCCTTACTGGATTCAGGTGGGCCATTCTGTTTGCATCTTCTCACGCTTACTGGCCACGAACAACAGTTCCTGGAATCTGGGCATTCTCACTGGAATTTCTAACTTTACTGAAACTCTGGAGAGAATCGTGTGCAAGATTGAAGGAGCCATCAGTGAGGGGATGAGCTCTGCACCACCGAGGTCTCTGCCAGCCGTGTTTAATGACTTGCGTAGAAGATGTGTCGAGATCTGCAGGAAAGTTGAGAAGAGTTCAAGGCTAGATATTCCATCAAGCGAAGTAGTCGCAGGGTCCTCAGCGTCGGGGATGTTCGACGCTGCTAATATGGTCATGGACGAGCAGACGGAAGATTTACTATTTAACTTCCTCACGGATGGGGGACTGATATAAAACACAAACATAGCCAGCCGTTACCGTTGAAACTTTTCAGTTTCAACTTCCTCCACCAACCGCAATCACACCCACAAAGATCAAAGATTCAACCCTTCAGCCGAATCCTCTGCTTTCTCCCTGTTCACTCCTTTGTTTCTGTCCCTCCAGTTTGATGCTCTCTAATTGATCTGATAGAATGTGTTCAAATTGATGATACTATTTTCTTAATCCATCAGTCTGTGTTTATTTGCTTAAGCCATTCATCCTAAACTGATCGAGGCTACTTACCTCTGGAAGAACTTGGTCCCTTTGTTACCATGGAGAAGTACCATCACCAGTTATAAGCCCGACTGCATCGTCATCTCGCTCCCCGCGCACAATGCTCAGCAAAAGCCTCGCCGAATTAGCCGGGTCGCCAGCATACCCCCCAGCCGTGCGAGCCGCCTCGCTGGTGCCGCGCAAGTTGGACACGACAAAGCCCGGACACATGATTCGGACTTTGAGGGGGGTTCCCGCAACTTCAAGCTGCTCATGCATGGCAATCATGTTGAGCGCTGCCTTGCTCGCGCGGTAAGCGTTGGAGCCAGCCGTGGTTACGTGCAATGGAGAGCTAGGATCGGTAATCTTGGCGAGTGAACTTGTTACACTGCCAATGTAAATCGAATAGGATGATGAAGCCGCTAGAAGCAAGGAGCGAAAGGCATCCGAGACCAAGGCTGGGCCGAAGACGTTGGTCCTGAATGTCGACGAGAACATGGTCTCGAGATCAGGACCATTTGGCGCAATGCCGGCATTATTGACGAGGACGTCGAGACGCCCGAATTTGTCCTTGACGGCAGACGCCGCTGATTGAATGGTGGCACGGTCAGTAACGTCTAGGTGCAAAGGTGTCAACCCATTCTTGCCGTGGCCAGCAGCTTTGATCTCAGCAATGGCAGCGTCAATCTTGCTAAGAGTTCGGCCAGCGAGAATGATGTGAAAATCGTCAGGGGCGGCAGCCAACTCTTTCGCCACGGCGAAGCCAATGCCCGAGTTGGCACCTATAACGATGTCGGTCAGGCATGAAGTCGATATGAAGATGGATAGATGCGGTAAAAGAACCTAAGGGAGCGACTTACCTGTGATGAGAACAATCTTGGTAGGAGACATGATGAGGCTTGACTTTGCGGTTTAGAGCATTGAGGTCGCAGTGTGTGCTTAACGAGTGCAGATTGGCAGTGGTAACGGTAACAGCCATTTCGCAGCTTTTATCTTAATACGAATGGACTTCCTTAATACTCGCATATCAACTAAATAATAACCAGCCTTGAGAGCCACTTTCTTTCCTCAGACTCCTTGTCTCGTTGTCGTCTAAAAGCCGAAGGCCGAGCCGATGGATGATCCCCACGCAACCGCGCAAGACTAACCAGATCTAGAAGCCCATGACATGGATCATTATCCTCAGACTTGGATCGTCGACCAACAGATCCGACTCTTGTCATCATCATCTTCAGTCTCATCGAACCAACAGCTCTTTGCAACGCAGCAAAAGTGATACCCGACTCTCCACATACAACCAAGCCCAGCTAGTCCCACGTCTGTTTATCTCTCGTCCGGAACACCGGCACCATGGTCTACTACGGGCCGTCACGGGCCTGCGCCACCTGCAAGAAGCGTCGAAAAAGTGTCAGTGTTGACCCAAAAACTCCGCAATGGATCTCTTTAAGGAAGAGGGCACATTATTGACATCTTTGTGGAGTTGTAGTGCGACCAGACTCGACCCGTACGTCCATATCACAGCCTGCTACAGTCTCGACAACCAGGCCTTCAATTTATTCTTGCAAAGAATACTAACACTTAACTCACCAGTCATGTTTGAGATGCATCAAATCAAATCGCACATGTGTCGGCTACGAGGACAATGGGCCTTGGGTCTTTCGTAAAGTCGACACCCGAGAGACTGCTTCGCCGCGCTTTCAATCTCGAGCGCGAAAGTGTACATTACCAAAACGGAGTCTCATCCCAGGCACCAATGCTATCATAGCTGACGTGGACACTACTACTATGGAACTGTCACACCCAAACCACCTTGACTACGGCGTGAGATCATTCCTCTACGACTTTTGCATCCTTCCCTCCGACACGGGGGTATCTCGAGGGTTTCTTTCCACCCTGGAGCGCCACGTCAACAAATCCGGTCTTCAGTCCATGTTGAGCAAGGCTTGTCAAGCTGTGTCCTGGATGACTCATGGCCAAGCACTTCACAGACCACACCTCGTACATGAGGCTGAGACAGTCTATTGTGAGGTCGTTGGGACTTTGGCGAGAGCCATCGTGCATCCAACGCAGAGAAGCAAGTTGGAGTTGAGATTAACCTCAAAAGTCTTGGGTATATACGAGGTAACTCTGTCTTAAATTCTACGTGCGAAGCGGGACTTGACATTTTTTGTAGATGGCAAGGCCTCAACTCTCGGCAAGCAACGATGAAAGCATACACGCAATGGGGCTTGGAGCGTTGTTAGGGATTGGCCTGTCACCTTTACGCCTTTTATCTGGGCAACTATTGACATCGACCTCACGTCGCAGTGTTGACAAGTCATCTAATGGGGTAAGCAGAAATCTAGGTCTTCTCGGAGCATCGCGAAGTCTCTTACACCCAAATGATACTAACTCGAAGCTGGCAGGCTGAGCCTTTATTTTGCATGTCAACGTCGAACCATCTGCCCGTGACCTTGGATGATTTAATACTCCATCTCAGCATGCTATGGACAAGGTATCAGATGGCAGAGCGACAAGATGACTTGCGAATTCTCATGGCTGATTGTCGAGCCCTGCAAGCTCGTTTCACAAGCTGGCAAGATTCTCAAGTCCCAGAGTCGAGGCCAATAGCTCTAGCAAACTTTGAGGGCCCAGAAGACCTGAACATCCCAGTCGGCTGCTGGCCCGGGCGGGTCGATACTTACGAGAGCTTGTACACTGCTGGAATATGGAACACGGCGCGTGCAGCTCAGCTTTTGCTATTTGCCCTGACTGTGAAGCTGTCAGCCGACATCTCTAACACAAGCACATGTTTATCCAACATGCCCGAAGCCAACTCCATCATCAAAGACATGATGGCCTCTATCCCGTATCATCTCACGCATAACCTTCACGACTTTGTCAATGGCCCAGAGACCGAGATTCCGGAACCCGGAAGGACACTTGGAGGATTGCTCATCATGCACCCTCTCTACGTTGCTGCTCACATACCTTTTACTTCCGCGTGTGCCAAGGATTACTTGCAAAGGTGTCTCACATGGATCGCGAAGAATATGGGTATTGCCCAAGCAGACAAGTTGGCGCTGGTATGATTCCGAGATGCCCTCCTTCCCAACGATGAAGCTAATCATGCTTGGGTCCTAATCCAGTCTCAAGGTCTTGACGAGAACTTGCTGCAGAGCGCGTGCATGATTATTTGGTCTTGCTTTCTGGACTAATTAGAGTAGACGAGGCTCCGAGAATCTCTGTTGGAACTTCTATATACGACGCAGGCTTCTATCTTAATGCGCGAATAACAGAGAGAATGCTAACCTCATCGAAATAATTGCCTTCACACTTATCCTACACTTGGTCTCACCAGGATTAATACGTCCACCTCCAGCAGGAATGCCCACCTCCATTTTCTTAGCGACGGATATTTCTGCGAAATTCTCCACGTTCTTTGTACCCACAACCGTCGTCTGGTCGTTATTCTAGGTCCTACACCACCTCCAGATCCTCTATTCTCGCTCTACATTCTTAACATGCCTCACGAACAACTTGTCGTCAACGTCGTCGTGCGCCATATCTCATTTCAGTTCACCCGCTTCTGTCTCCAAACGCTTGACGTCCCACGGCGTGTGAGCATCTGTCAAAACAAACGTCTTGCAGTTGCGGAGTCCACTCATGGGTGGCGTCTTGGGCAAGATGGCATAGAGGTTCACTCGCTGCGAATCTGACAAGCAAACAAACTCATAACCCAGGCGAGGATGGAACCTCGTCGAATACCACGAAGCTCGAGTCGATGCAAATATTCGACGACTGTGGGGAAATGGTAGGTTGTTTCAATGCTCACCCCCTAGGCTGCATCCACTTCTATTTACTCCTTTCAGCATGGCGAATGCAGCTTGCTTATCCCCCTGTCAGACGAGGGTCCCAAGTGAAATCTAGCTGGCCTACACGGAGTTAATTGTGTTATTCCTGGATCGCTTATAAGTGTCAGTCTGCCCCCTTCAGAGATGACTTCATTCGGTCAACTGTACTCATAACCATCTACTTCCTCTTTGCCTTTCTCCAACAGCCTCTTTGGCCCTTTTTAGCCATGCACCTGATTCTTACCGGAGCCACCGGGCTCGTGGGGTCCAGCGTCCTCGATGCGATGCTCAAGTCTACAGAAGTCACAAAAATCTCCATCCTGAGCCGAAGACCTGTTCCCATGGCAGCAAACGACCCAAGAGTCAACGTCATCATCCACAAAGACTTTACAGATTTCAAGCCAGATGTCCTTGACAAACTGCACGGCGCCACTGGAGTTGTTTGGGCTCTGGGAATCAGCCAACTCAAGGTCACCAAAGAGTCCGTCACGTCCACTTGCCTCCCTTCTCACATCTCACTAATTACTTAACTGACAACTCATTCAGGGAATACATCAAAATCACAAAAGACTTTCCTCTGGCTGCTGCCAAAGCCTTCTCCGACCCTTCCCCCAAAGACGAATCCTTCCACTTCATCTATGTCTCGGGCGGCGGCGCGACCCTGACCCCCGGGCTCTTCACCGCTTTCTACGGTCGAGTCAAAGGCGAAGCTGAGACTGCCTTATCCAAGTTGCGTACTCCTCGCTTCTTTGTCGAGTCTGTCCGCCCCGGGGGTGTCGATGCTTCCAATCATGCTGCTATCAAGCCGTACATCCCCAACCCTGGCTTCGCCTACCACGTCATGGGCGCCTTCTTAGGTCCCCTTATGCGAAGATGCCTTCAGTGGCTGCACAGCCCGACGGAGCATCTCGGGCCGTTCTTGGTTGGGATGGCCATGGGCAAGTATGATAGGGAGTTAGAGGCAGGCGGAGAGGGTATTACGAGTTTGAACGGCTCAAGAGTATTGGATAACTGGGCATTTCGAAGACTCTACGGAATTTCCTAAAGGGTACTTATCAGGGACGAATCGTTAAATGCGGTCTAGCCAGCATCATGGAGCGGTGTAGCATGAATGAATATACATTCTGAGCGAGTATGTACTGCAACTTCATTCACAGTCTTGGAATAATGCAGCGGGATATTTCCAGGGATCTGAGCGATTCGTACGGGGAAGCTCCAGCTGCGAGTAGGTAGGTCTCGTGAGGGCATGGAATATCATCGTTTCGTCTTGCCGTGTCTCCCGTCTTGAACTCAGCCGTATTTATTTCCCTGCCAAGGTTTCAATGCTCGGATACAGCCACTTAATTAAGCTATTGGTATCCGATTTCTTCACGATTTGACTGGTCACATCTTCATCTCGCCCAACAAAACTATCTCGACATAATGGATACATCAAGTTCAGCTCTCTCTGAGACGACCAACTTCTGTCCAGCTCGTTTGCTCGCTTGCTTTGCAGAAAGCGCCACAAGGCGGGTTATCCGAACCTGCACGTCTCTGTTGACCGCCCTTCGCATTCTGTTAGTACAAGGAATTTAAGTGAGCATCCCCAGCCATGGCTTTGGCGGCCTGCTTTTCCGGTCTGCTCACAGTGACCGATACTCAATTCGCTTCTAAGAACTTCCAGTATCTTTTAACATCTACTGATGTCTTCAAACTCATAAAATAGCAACCCCGTCGTCTTCCCACCCTCAGCACTCCAGTAGGCGCGTCGCACATACCGGAAGTTCCATTCCGACTTCAGGCACGAGAGGCACCACGGCCTCTCGCTTAGGAGGTTTCTCTAGCAACAACCGCGAGGAGCCTGAACGCGACCTGGATGAGCGATGGAGCCTTGAGCAGCCCCTTACGTACGAAGACTCAAGCCCTTCGCTAGACCCGCCGTCTTTGAGCATTCTTGAGGACGAAACAGACCTCAGCGGGCTGGTGATAGCTCTCTGGAATCGAGAGCCGCCCGCCGAGAAGCCAGAGGAGTCGGAAGACTCCGTCCATCACAAGGGTCAAACTAGATTAGTTCGAACACACTAGGATCTAATTATGGACGCATTTAATCCTGAAAATCGGTCCCTCTGGCCTGATGGTATTATGACCAAGCGCGCAGCAGAGCTTGCCGGGCGACAGACCGGACATACCTAAAGTGTCTGTGACCATGGACATTGGCATCATTTGCGAAGAGCCTCATGTAGGTTAGTCCCCCCCCAATCTTATTTCTACTTTTCTCGCTAATTCTCTTCCACTAGATGGTCTTTCTTGGGCCGAGGGGCGCGGCCAGTGTGGGCAGATCCCATGCGTTGTGATGATCAAGGAAACGTTCCTCAACGAATATAACGTTCCATACCGAGCTGTTTATAAGGTTTGATGGCATTGATCAGCCATGTCAGCCAGGTCAGAAGAATGCCCACTGGTGTAGTACTTAGGCGCGGGAAGTGAAAACGAGTTGATAGAGGAGCTCGAGGACGTCATGTCCTTGTATATTGTTGATGTGGCGGTGTGGTTGGCGAGAACCATTTTTGAAGGTTCTAGCAACTCACAAACAGACCCTGGCCGCCTCAATTACATGTGTCGGGACAGTTATGGGGATGATTTTATCGCCGTGGATGAGCTCATGGCAAACGCGATTCGTTTTTTATAGCTTAGCTGGAGCTACATGTACGATAGAGTTGTATTATAAAATAGAGTGCTTTCATTGCGGGCTCGGGTGGACAGCATAGACATCAAAAATAACCAGGGGGCTTCGTCTCTGTTCTTCGTCTTCAAGTACACCACTCTTGCTAGTAGTTGCCAATGAGCCCCGAGATGACGTGCCAAGGACGTTGCACAGTGACCGACCCAGCTTCCGATTCTCGACTGAAATCTTGGGTCATGCAGAGGATGTGTGATAGCGACCCTTGGATGAAATGGGATCAGGTATTGGACGAAGAAGTTAGTAACCCGACGGATTAAGGTAGATCGGCTGGTGGATCGATTGTGAGGCCAAGGCTCCGACATTCTAGGGTATAGAGCAGGTATCGGTGTGTTTTGTTGCCCTTGCCTTTGGTAGAGCGGACAGCTTAGACAACACAGCACTCCTTCTATCTCAAAGTACCGTACGCAGAAAGGCCTCTCGCCCCGTTTTGAGTCCGGCCCCGGAGAGGCTCCTGAGGAATCGGACAAATTCCCTACTGCGACGTCTCGACCGAACTTGGTAATGACTTCTGCTATAGAACATAAGACGTGTGATTTGTGTCCCCAAGCTATCCGAAAGTAAGAACAACCAGGCTATAACGGCCGACAGCATGGTTGAAATATCCAGCGCGTTGACGGCAGCCCAAGTCTATGAGCTTATCTTTTGCTAGAAGGCGTGATTGCTTGCATGGATCAGATCCTAGAATCTTGCGAACTATTCATTTCGCCCGCGTAACTCTGATTGAAAAGGTGCAAGGAAAACCAGCCGACACAAAGACCCAAGGATTACCGAGGCAAATATTTTACCTTTGGCCATTGGCTTTAACTGAGGCGGTGCTCGTAGTCTCAAACGCTCGCCCGATTAATCCATGCCGCACCCCTGAAGAGCGCGCTCATCAGGCCCCAAACGGAAGCCGAACTTGGCGGCACGATAACATTCGATGCATCTATGCATGCGCATAATGATTACCAAGCGCACTACAGCCTGCATGCGAACCATGCCGCTGGTACCGGTCCCTTATCCCTGTGCTGTTAATGTAGCACTGTCCATAATTTAGCCTTCCTTGTGTGCCCCCAGCTTGTTCGATCCCGGACAACTCGGTGATTCCTCTCCCCCTGGAATGTTTCCCCTCACAGTAATGCTCTTGGTGGAGCTCAAGCTTTCGGTGTCGGCTTGTCTCGACGGCAGTGCGCTGAACGCGGTTGTGCAACCGAGGGCGCTCTGAGGATTAATGAGGCGCAATATTCTAATCGCCAAGTAATGCAGGAATCTAGCTATATATGTTTATCTACTGCTCGGGTAGTTACCGATCTTAATGATTCCCCCTCCATCCGCTCATTACCAGCTCGCAGACAACCTCTCTATGATGGCCATCTCCAAACTGCCCATCATTGCGGCATTTCTCTTGTTGCCAGAGACCTTTGCCTCACCATACTTCCCTGGACAGCACAAAGCAAGCAGATCAGAACTCCTCTCTGCGTATGACTATGTTGTTGTGGGCGGTGGTGCCTCTGGACTTACCGTCGCAAATCGATTGTCTGAGGATCCCAGTAGGAAGCCCTATGCTGGCGAGATTAAGTAATTGAGTGCTGATATCTATATAGAGGTCGATGTTCTAATAATCGAAGCTGGAGACTTGTAAGTCTAATTAATCACCGCCCTACTTGCTTAGCTTACTCACGTTACCCAGTGATGCAAACGAGGACTTTGTTACTATCCCCGGCCTGGCTGGCGGTGCTGTTGGAACCAAATACGATTGGAATCTCACCTACACTGCAAGCGAGTCCCTGGGCGGCCGAAATGTGTCTATTCCACAGGGCAAAGTGGTTGGAGGCTCCACCAAACTGAACCGCATGGTCTTCGACCGAGGGTCCAAGTCGGACTATGATCGTTGGGAAACACTCGGAAACGAGGGTTGGAAGTGGCAAAACCTCTTGCCCTATTTCAAGAAAGTCCGTATACTGTCTTCCGCCCCGTGATGTAATTATGCTTGAGCTGATACTAATGAGTGCCTCTGAGTTAGAATGAGAAGTTCACACCCCCGAGCGATGCCATCGTGTCCGAGTATAATGTGACGTATGATGCCGCGTTTCATGGCACTTCAGGGTATATGCATTCCACCTACTCACCTTTCTTCTGGCCAACGACGAGTAAGCACACATCTCACTGGACATCTGCGGCTTCAAGGATCTAACATGGGACCCTCTCTGCAGAGAACATCATCAATGCTATCAAGGAACTGAACATTCATGTTTCCAATGACCAAGCGAGCGGAGACGCCCTCGGCGGATATTTTTGCCCTCACAACCAAGACCCTGTGTCCGTCACTCGCTCTTCTGCCCGAGAGGCATATTACAATACCGTTGTGAAGCGACAAAACCTCCACCTCATTACTAAGAATCAGGTGACACGTATCGTGACCAAGAAGACGTCGGGCGCCGTCAAGGTGACTGCAGTAGAGGTCAGACATGGATCTCTCCCAGTGCGATGGGTAGCTAACTAAACTTTCAGTTTGCCACGTCCGAGTCTGCTGCCCGCGAGACAGTCCGTGTCAAGAAGGAGGCCATCTTGGCTGCCGGCGCGATCCATACTCCCCAGATCTTGCAGATATCAGGCATTGGCGACTCGACCACACTCAAGCGCATCGGCGTCAAGACGGTCGTGGACCTTCCAGCTGTTGGCCAGAATTTCCATGACCACGTCTTGCTCCCCGTGGTCAATACCAGTATGTGATGAGATTTGCACCCTTTTAGCTTCCAAGTTTCTGACCCATTGTCCAGTCGCCGCGCCGTTGACGAGCAGCAATTTGACCAGCAATGCTACATTTGCAGCCGAGGCCCGCAAGCAGTATGACAGTCAGAAGAAAGGTCCTTATTCCACACCGACCGGCGACTTCTTGGCCTTCTTGCCCCTTTCCGTCCACTCCAAAGCCAGCTCTAGCATTCATGCCCAAGCTGCCGATCAGGACGGCACGAAATATTTGCCCGTAGACACTCCCTCCGAGGTTGCAAAAGGCTACCGCGCACAGCATGCCGTCCTCAACGACCATCTGTTGTCCAACAGCTCAGCATCCCTCGAGATCATCTGGGGCGACGGCACCATGGTCCTGGGCTTGCAGCACCCTTACTCACGAGGCAGCGTCAAAGCTTCGTCGGCGAGTATTTTTGACGCTCCCGTTGCCGATGCAGGCTTCCTCCGAAACCCCTTGGACGTCAGAGTCCTTGCTGAAGGTGTGAGATTTGCTCGAACCCTTGCCAACACGAAGGCCATTGCTCCTCTACAACCCGTCGAAGTTGTTCCCGGCCCAAGCGTGACTAGCGACGCAGATCTAGAGCAGTTCATTCGATCAAGCGCTTCGACCCTCTTCCATCCTGTTGGCTCCTGCAAGCTGGGTAAGAGAGAGGAGGGTGGAGTTGTAAACGGGCAGCTGAAGGTGTATGGAGTGCAGGGGCTCCGCATCGTTGACGCGAGTGTGATTCCTTTGCTGCCCGCTTCGCATACAATGACTACTGTGTATGCTATTGCTGAGAGGGTAAGTTGCTCCAAACTCGGATTGTTATTGCTTGCTAACTCTGTCTCAAGGCTGCGGACATTATCAAAGGGCAGTGCTAGGGGTTGAAAAGACATCTTGGAAGCCTGCAAGAGTATCTGTTTCTTTCTCGATTGTACAATATTTAAATTTATCACTCTGTATATTTATCCTACGCAGCCATCCGTCGGCTGTCAACAAATTTAAACTCCGTTCCCAGTAGTAGCCACTACTCGGGTCGCAGCAGAAAGTGACTCGCTCCGTGTGACGGGCGGGAGACGGCGCGCCGGCTGTGAAGTCTCTGGCCCACGAAGGCGCCTTGTCTCCTGTCAAATGGCGACTTGCAAATCCAGACCAGGCATTTTCAGTCTGACTTCATTTAAGATAGCCTTCATATCTCCAGGCCGAAATCGGCGTTATCAGGATGTCGTTAGATCGTTGCCACACAAGATTTCAGTAACGCGCACACCGCAGCTATTCTTGTTAACATGAGACTGTTGTATTGAAATCTTTATGTCGAGCTCACGCGTCGAACTTCCTTAAAAGAAGCGAAGTCTAAGGTATTATATCTGTATTCAAGGAAACAAGGAAAAACCTAGCTACCCTACATACTCCTATTTTCTCTTTATGGGATTCTCAGATAGGCATTTTCTCAGTCATTGGATAGAAATTAGAAGTGCTTATTTTCTCTCTACAGTCGACAAAATGCTCCAAAGCCAGTCTATGGAGTATCACGCAGTCCCCTCGACTGCTTCCGCACGCAGGAGCTGCATGTACGTGTCCTTGAGGGTTTCTGACAAGGGTCTGTACTCAAAACCCAGCACTCTAGTCGCCTTACTTCCGTCAACCTTGTAGGTATCCTCGACAAATCCTGGCCTACCCTTGGGGAGCCTATGTTGCAGCTCCGGCATCTCGGCCCTCGCTGTGTCTACCGCAGTCTGGTAGTTGAAGTTCTGCCCGACCCAGAATCTTTGCCCACCCGCCGCTGGAACTTCGTAGCCGAGAATGTGTGCGGCTGCGACTTCGCGAGCATCCGCAAATCCGCCAAAGTCGAATGGCGGGACATCGTTTGCATCCAGAAGGTTGTAGATAATTTGAGTCGATTCGTTCAGGTGCTTTGTGCTGGTCAACTCGGTCGCGTAGGGGCCGAAAACCCAAGGAGGAGTGATTGTGACCACGTCAAAGGTTGGCTTGTTCTCGGCGACCCAATCCCACACGGCCCTTTCAGCGAGGGCTTTGGAGGCGCAATACGCCACCACTCCATCGGCTGTAGAGGCTTCCTCAAATGTGACTGGGTTCCAATCTTTCTCGTCGTAGACGTAGCCCGGACGCTTCCCCTTGGAGAGATCACACACAGAGGCATGGCTCGAGGTTACAACGATGCGGGTGACGGAACCTCCCCATTTTTTGGCAGCCTCTAAAACAGCGACAGATCCTTGGATCGCAGGCTCCAGCAAGTCCTTGACGTTGTCTTCCGGCTTCAAGACAAATGGTGAGGCCGAATGAATGATACCCGAGACTCCCTGTAGGGCCCGTTCGTAGGACTCGGCCTTTGTCATGTCAGGTACAATGGCATAGGAAAGCTGCGCGGCGTATTGAGGAAACTGATCCGCGATCTTCTTGGCGGATGAGTCGCTGCGGGCAGTAGCGCGAACATTGTATCCCTTCTCTAGCGCTGCCTTGACAAGGTGGCCGCCCAAGTAACCACTCGCACCTGTGATAAGGAGTGTGCTGGCAGACATTTTGTAGGGCTCTTGGCTATTTCTTGGTGTATGGTGGTGTGCTCGGTAATTTGTCGATGGATAGAATGAAAGAACAAAGTATGCGTCAAGGCGTCCTCAGTATGAAGTGAGCGCGAGCCATGAGCTGTCTTTATAGATGGCCTGAATGAGGCACACCGATCCCGCATTGTAACCCTACGGATAGTATCGTCATTTCTTTACGCTGATAAATCAACGGACCTTTGGAAACGCCTCCAGGTGCTTGTCAAAAATTGGGTGCCACTTGTTTGTAAACGCCGAAATCGCAGGCGGAATTATCGCCGATCGCCGTTAGTGAAGGGGTCAGCACATCGATAGGGTTCGTTCTTTCGGACATTAACGTAGCTGACAAAGAACATAAAACACCGCAGAGCTCAAAGTACGCTTCAAGCTCCCTACACGCTAATTTAGGTGTATTGGGCTCATGGTGGTTGGGTCGCCATTATGGCAATTGACTTGGATGATGCATCTGAGTGTGGCGGCCATCCATCTCACCATTAGTACCCAGTGCGTCATTTGAATCACGTAGTCTATTTCTTCATTTAGTGGCGCAAGAATGAGGATAATTCTCTTTAGCGTTTAAGGATTATTCATGTGGAATTTCGTGCGATTTGTATTATACTCCTTTTATCGGTCTATCTTTTCCAAGATTCATTTCTATATAAAGAGTAACCGTTGGGAAATACATCTACCGGTAAGCTTACAAGAGTGCAAGTATGAGTTGGCCGCTTCTGACGTATGAATGACTTTTCCTCGGTAGACTCGCCGAGGACGCAGACAGTCAAAATCGTAATATGTGGCTTTCAATCAATCTTGCTTACTGATTCGCATTGGAGTTGCAATGAAGAACGCCACATGTACAAATGCAGTCACACTCTCACGTCGCTTACCTGCATGTGTGGCCTGACATTTGCATCGATTTATATACCAGAACAACGCTCGGGTTTCATCGCTCATCTTTTAACGCACGACCTACGGATAGGATGGTCCCTTTAAAGCAACCATCTCTCATGGATTGCTCGGAAAGACACTGGCAAAATCAAGTCGGGGGCATATAGCCCGGAGAAAGTAGACGTTGTCGACGTTCCTCAAGTGCATAACCCAACAGTTCATCGGACTCAGTAAGGTGCCCGAGCCACCGAGAAACTCTGCGTATTGCGCGAAATACAACAATCTAGCTCTCACTTGCCATTTCATAAAGGTCCTTGTTCGATCCAGCCCGTCCATTCCCGACTTGTACCCGTAATCGAGACTGCCCTTCATCGTCGACTAAAAGATTTAGTTTCGGCGCATTACTTATTAACATTGTGCTATCAAGAAATGGACAAACTTAGCGGGACATAGGACAGTAAGACCTTGTTTGCAGTTCTAAATTGGTGAGAAGATCACATACCAACCAAGGCTACTCAGGAAGAAGGCACATGATAGGGGACTCAATCTAGCTTGGGTGGAATTCTTTATATCTGCAACACTACTCTACCAAGACCAGCCCCTGCTCTTCGCTCCAGACCTTCCATTCCACCAACTCACTCTCACTTGTCGGAAACATTCCTGCATCAAACCCAGGAATGGGATTCAATGTGTCAACAACGTCACTATCGTTTAAAGCTTGGCACTGACAAGTATGGCCACGCTGAGAATCCAGGCCTTGATGGGAAAACACATCTTGAACGGAGTAGCAGGAAACAGGCATACAGTCTCGAATTTCACAAGCAGGGTTGAACATCAGGGCGTCAATGGCAAAATGGCAGATAGATACCTCGAGCAAGGTTGGTCTAAGTATGTTAAGATATGGTGTTCTTAACGTGGGCCATTGAGTGAAAAAAACAGGTCGACAAAGGTCCATTTCAAAAAAAGCAGCTATAAGCACAGCCGTTCGGTAGCTCCAAATTCAGCGACGTCGTCCACATTAGACCAGTCACGAAGCGTCAAGACCCAGACAATCCTGTAGACGCCAAGTGCGCACAAGTGCCGCGAGCGAATAATCATGAGGAACAGCGAGATACACATGTCGCTAGAAGAGGAGGGAACTGGGAGGTGTGGATGATTCCTTGAGTCGAAAGGAAAAGGGAGAGGTACTTCGGCCGTCGTGAGAGTATTGAGATGTGATGAAGTGGAAACGAAGTCCCGTCCAAGGCCTCTTTATAACCATGGCGTCAATAGTTCAACACATGATGAGCTCTAACTGCCATGACTAGTCTACTAGACCTGTCACTTTGCAGCACTTAGCAGCAACAAAACCTACTGCAGTCTGGCAGAAAAGATAAAGGAAACAGCCAAACAGCGGAAGAGTGAAGGAGAGGAGAGAAGCTGTGGGTGACCAGCAATGCCCCATAGCCATCTATGGCTACTTTCGCTGCTTTGGCTCCCTTGATTGCTCTAACCACTTTCATGGGCGTGGCCGTTGAGTTGCCAAGGCTGAAGAGTCCCCTCATATTTTTCCACTTCACTCTTCGTTGCCTAGGTAATCGCGCATATCTTATTTGGCATTGTCGAGCATTACTCTTGGCGAGTTCAGCGTTGAGCGTCGATTGGCGTGCAAAGAACTACAAGAGAAACGAGACTCGTGTTGGACGCCACACAGCATTGCACACCAGTCCGTCGTCTCTTAGAGTACTCGATCCTTGCAAGTCTCCTCTACCGGTGCGACCATACTGACAATTATTGTCCATACTGACCATTATTTTGGCTACACAGTGGGCATTTGGAGATTGCACGGATCTTACTTCCGGATATGAATGGGTTTCTTAAGAGACAGACGTAGATAGCAGGGCCTACGACAGGAGTTATCAGGCAACCGTAACCATTCGATTTGACCCAGAACAAGGCGCGCCACTTCAGCTGAGACAAAGTTTGGAGGAACCCGTTTGTGCCCACGCCAACAACTGAAACGTCATCGCCGTGATCCGGTCCGGTTGGGGACGGGGAGACATCGCGTTCATGGCGGGCGATTACTGGCACAGCCTGCAACAGTCGTCATCCAATTGATCAAGCTCGGTATACTAAAGCACAAATGCCAGCTCTGCGACCACGCTGTTCTGGCAAAGTGGCAGTGTAGTACGCAGCGCAGTCCGCCTCCGAGAATCCCCACGTGTCTGCCCATCCATTGTTGGCGCCCAAGCCTTTGTGGCGAAATGCATCGCTGCGGCCGGCAAGAGAGCGCCGCAGCGCCTGATAGGGCGGTTGAGAAACACAATGGGGAAGAAAAACCTGCAACCTTCTCGGAAGTCAGGAGGCCTCACAGCCGTGGCGCAATAGTGCAAATCACTGCAGCGCCTGGGTGCCCAACACGGCGTACTGTAACTTCACCGCTGTACGATTGCCACTGAACGAATACCCCTGTAAAATTGCCTAGGTTAGTGATTGCACATGGGCAGTAGCCTTACACCTTTACCCCTGTGAGATTACCACGGGTTGGATTACACATGAACCAGAGGTACGTACTTGCCGACGCCTTGTATTGGATCCGTCGGTCAAAGGGCATGGAAAGGGAGCGCTGATTGGCGGTAGAGTTGCATACTGGGCATCAGTGCACTAAAGCGTGCACTTTTCTGTTTGTCCCCTGGTTTAGACCTGCATCAGCTGAGGCCTCCTAAAAACCAGCTGGAGGCTATGCACAGCGACCCTGCTGGTGCCTATATAAAAAGACGCTAGCCCCTAGCAAAACTACTGCTTCACCGTCTATACTTGTTGTCTCCGCCCCACGCCCGGTAAGCTTGGTGATATGCCGCCGCTCGCAAAAGAGCGCCTGGACAAGATCCCGTCAGATATACGTGCCTCTCTCGCTGGTATCTCGTCAACACAACCAAGCCCGTACCGGTACCGCCGTCTGAAAGGGACCGAAATACGACTTTTACAGTTGCTGCCACCGACCCGGATTCATCGAGGCATCTCCAAGGAGATCGAGTGCAAAATAATCCATGTTCGGCTGGAGAACGCGCCGAAATATGAAGCCCTGTCCTACGTATGGGGCGACCCGGAAAGAAAGCACGAGATCAACACCAGGGCAGGATGGAGAAACATCTTGGATCGAAATCATTACTCGATTGCGGTAACATTGAGCCTCTTTGCAGCTCTTGGGTCCCTTCGCTATGCTTCCAAGACGCGAGTTTTATGGATAGACCAGATATGCATTGATCAAGATAAGACCGAAGAGAAGAATGAACAGGTTCCCCGAATGCGGCGCATCTATGAAAGGGCCACCTGCACCATTATTTGGCTGGGCAATAACATTCAGGATTCGGAGATGTTGTGGGAAATGTATAAAAGTCTCTCTACTCCAGCTCCTAGCAATGACAGCCACGGTGCAATGCTCACGCTTGATCAACGAGCCCTAGCAAGGATGCTCGGGATTGGGGTGGAGACGGCTTCAAACGGTCGCTCAAACCTGGAATACAGACTTCTCCTGGAGCGTTTTCTCAACTTGCCGTGGTTTTCCAGGGCGTGGGTGTACCAGGAGGCAGTAGTTGCAGAGAAGGTGGACATGACATGGGGTCGGGTGGTATTACCATTCGACTTCGTCACGGGTCTGATCGTCAATGCTTATAGCATATTCAAAAGTGAAGAGGATGGGAAGTGGCATGAAAAGCTCAAGAAAACAAGAGGATTTGGACCGCTGCGGGCGATCTTCTACGACAGGCTCGAGCACAAGAAAGGTCGTCTGAACTTCCTTAACGTCCTTTGGCATGCCAGGTTGCATCTAGATGCCACCGACGATCGGGATCGCGTGTACGCTTTTCTGGCTTTCCACAAGCCGACGAGCATGAAGTCGCCCGGGGCCACGCCTCAAGATTCGGAAACGACCATTGAGCCAAGCTACTCGAGCCATGTGCAGGACATATACACTCACTTCGCGCGCACCGTCGTACAGAGCTCCCAGAATCTCGACATACTCCAATTCGTTGTGCCAACACAAAATTCGGATTACGAACTCCCATCCTGGGTCCCCAACTGGGCCGAAAGCAGATTTGTGAGTGGAAGCCCAATTGTAATACCAGGAGTGCCGAACAGATTCAACGCGTGCAATGCCAAGTCGCATGTGCAGAATTCGACGTCTAGCCCAACAGAACTTCACCTACTTGGACACATATTGGGCAAAGTCAGCGCCGTGATTCGCCACAAGTTCAAGCATTCGTACTGCAGCTCCAGCCTCAAGGCAGCATTCGATTTGGACGAGTTAGAGAACCTCGTCCAGGCTCGGCTGGCCAAGGCCAGGCAAGGAGCCTCAGGAACCCCCGTTATGCCAGGGTGGACGTCTGGGGAAATACGGGAAACCCTTCTCCGGACAATCTTGGCCGACGGCTCTTTCACACCCGATCACCAAATCGCATATCCAATGAAGGAGCTGTTGGATGCCTATGATGACGAACCGACAAGCCAGGACTCCGAGGTGCCAGAACGGGATGCAAGTCCAAAATTACGACGACAATTCCTTCGCCAGGCGGGTGAGATCGCGTCCGGGAAGAGAATTTTTCTCTCAGATCATTTTGATATCGGGTTGGGGTACTCGACTATGCGCAAAGGCGACGTCTTGTGCATCCTATATGGATCTAATCTGCCTTGCGTCTTGCGAAAGGACTGTGGCGATGGTAGCAGGCATGATGTTTACAGGTTCATTGGGCAATGCTACCTTAATGGATGGATGGATGGTTCTAAGAATCCCCGAGACTGGCGTTGGTGGGACCTTAATCCTCAGGCATTTGTGATTATATAGAGGGACACAAGCCTCATGACACATTCCCTACTCAAGTGTAAAGGCAGAGCTCCAGAGTATTTTCCTAGGAAAAAGGAAAACAACGCGTCAGGGCAAATACAAGGAGTACTTTAATTCAATTCGATAACGTAATCCATAAGCGAGCGCCGCACTTCTCCATGCGATGCGCCTATTCTATATTTAACACTTGAAAACTGATATAATAAGACATATCTTTGGTTCCGTATGAAGCTAGGGTAAATCTAGTTCTTAAAGCCATTTAGAAGGACTAAATTCTAAGCATATAGACTGTATTAAAAATCTATAGGGTATCTAATTAAACTATTTGCTAATAATATAATAGCTCTATTATATAATAAAATATTATATCTAATTTAAAAAAGCTTATATAATTAGAAAAAGGAATTATAATTTAGTATTTAATTAGGCTATATATATAATATTTACTATTAAAACTATATAATATAAGAAATATAATTAATAGATTACTTTATAATATATTAGCTAGTAAAAAAAACTAAAATTTCAATTTTATTAACTGCTAGTTAGAACTTTATATATAATGTTTTAAAAATATAATTATTAAAAGGTTAAATATAAAAGCTTAAAAGATGTTTATAAATAGTTTAATATAGTTAATAAGTAAGTAATATACTTTTTTCTATTTATATTTAATATATATAATTAATTAATTTTTAACTATTAAATATATTAAATTAAATATTAAAAGTAAAACTCCTTTTAACTTTAAGCCCTTTAAAATAACTATAAATAAAATAATAAATATATTATAAAAATATATAGGATTTTTAAGCTTAAGCTATATTATTAATATAATACTATTTAATTTTAATATAATACTATTTTAAATTTATATTAATTATTTAATTTAAAGGAATAAATTATAATTGAATTTATTTTAAATTTAAATTTATAAAAGTTTTTTTTATAATTTTATAATATTAAAGAAATAGCTAATTAATTACTTAATAATTATAATATATTATATATTAATAAGTATTAAGCTTTTAGTTTTATTAAATAATATAAAAACTATAAAAAACCTTTTTTAAATAATTATTAAAAAGCTAAATATAAAGATTTAAATAAAATTGAAAAATAGTTATAATATATAATAAATATAATTATAAAATAAAATATATAAATAGATAATATTTAAAATTTTAATAAAACTAGCTTTTTTATAAAGATAACTATAAATAAAGTAATTATTATAAATATAAAAAGGTATAAAAAATTAAAATTAATATAAATTAAAAGCTAAAAATAAATTATAATAATTTAAATAATTAATATAAATAATTAAATAATTTAATAGTTTATTATAAATATAAGCTAATATTATCTTATTAATTTATATTAAATAAGTAACTTTTTAAGTAATTAAACTATTATAACCTTTTAAATAATTAGACTATTATAATTATTTAAAATAGCTAAAGTAATAATAAAATAAAACTTAAATAATTAAAATATTTTAAGTAATATATAATTAAATAATTAAATAGTAACTATTATTCTTTAAGTTTTAATAAAAATAAAAATTACTATTTAATTAATTTTAAAAAGTAATATAAAAAAATAAAATTATTATATTTTATATACTATTTTATCTTATCTATTAATATAGGCCTAGTACTAGTATATAATAAAAGTTAATATAAGTAAAACCTAGCCTTATATTTATTATAATAAGCTTTTTAAAAGGGCTTAAAATTAGTTTTAAAATAAAAGTTCTTATTAAATAAACTATATTTTAAGGAATCTTATTTTAAGCTTTTAATATAAAAGCACTTACTCTTTCTATTTAATTTTAAGTTATATAACTTAACTAATAATATAATATATAATAGCTAAAATACTTAACTTCTTACTAATTAAATATAATATAATTTAATTAAATAATAGAGATTATATAACTATTTACTATATATTAAAATTTATAGATTTTATTAAATATATTAAACTAATAAGAGATTTTAATAAGTATTTAAAAGAGTTATAACTCCTAAGTATTTTTATACTATTTAATGTTATTTATTAAAATAAGCCTAATACTAGTATATAATAAAAGTTAATATAAGTAAAACCCAGCCTTATGTCTATTATAATAAGCTTTTTAATAGGGCTTATAATTAGTTTTAAAATAAAAATCCCTATTATATAAACCTTACTTAAGGAACCTTATTTTAAGCTTTTAATATAATACTATTTAATAAAAATATATTATTAAATATTAATTAAAAAATTAATTTAATTATTTTAAGCTATAAGATATTAATTTAAAGATTTAATATATATTAATACTATTATAACTTCTTTAAATAAAAAGTTAAAAATATTATATAATATTTTAAAAGGGAAAGAAAAAACTATTGAAATAATAATAATAAGCAATTAATTAAAATAATTTAATTAAATACTTATAAGCTATAGCTTTAGGAGCTATTATATATAATAGTAATAATCCAAATAGTTATTTAAAAGGCTATAAAGGAAAATTTAAAGATAAAAAGTGGGTTAAATAGATATAAGAGTTAAAAAAGTAAGGGGGGGCTAAAAAGGTTAAATAAAAAAGAAAAGTTTAAAAAAGGTTAAAATAGGTTTAAGAGCATTAGAACTTATAAAAATAAAGTAAGGCAATTAAATAGTAAAATATATTAAAAAGTTTATATAATAATAAAAATTACTAATTATAAAGTTAAATTTAATATATAATATTAAAAATATTAATATTTAAAACTAAAGTTATAAAACTATTTAAAATTTTTATTAAGTTTTTTAACTTTTTATTTAATTTTATTTTAAAAATTTTATTTTTTATTATATAATTAATTAGTTTATTTTTTTATTTTTTAATATTTTTATATAATTGTAAGTAATTATTTAAAAGAACTTTTATTTTACTTAGTTTTTTTATCCTCAGATTTTCTTTTTACTTTATTTACTATTACTTTTTTTAAAATTAAATTATTATATTACTTTTATTATTAAACTAGGCTTATAAAAAGGTTTTAACTTACACTTTTAATTAGTTAATTAATACTAATATTCAAAACTTATATAAGTTAGAAAGTTAAAAAGCTCTTTTTACTTTCTATTTTTACTTTTTTTTCCTTTTATTTTTATATATTTCTTATTATAACTATTTATAACTTAATATTTAAAACTCTATTCTTTTAAGCTTTAATAAAATATTAAAAAAGATTTTTTTTAATAACTTTAAATAATAAAAGTTAATAAAATATCTTATATTATATATATTAGTTATATATTATTTTATTAGCCTAATTATAAGCGTTTAACTTTATACAATTTATTTTCAAAAAGGAAAAATCTACTATATTCATATGGGCCTACCGTGTGGTGTGCGGAGACTTTTAACAGGCGCGCGAAGTAGTCAATAAGGAGACCCGCTCTCCCAAGGACGCCGACGTGACAGAGTTAACTCCGTGCTCCCTCGCACATCCGTACGGCCAAAATCGACATCTGCTTAATGGGGTTCTGCTCTGATGAATACCATGACTTCAACCCATTGCTGACATTTCGGCGGTCAAGAATTGACATAATCTACCAGGCAAGAAGCGAAAATGTGCGCACGCATAGAACGGATTACAGGTGATACTACTAGCCCTAACACCGGAGTTAGGAATATGAAGCTTCTGGCGGTATCCAACAGCTCTTAGAAACACTTGCGATGAACGATCGAGGGGCCCCACTCATCATACTCCTGCTTCGATATCCACATCTGCTGGAATGTGCTGAGTGACGCGAGTATTGAACCGCCAATCCAAACCGAGTACTTCCGCTCCGGTGGCGCAATGATTTTGACCTTCATGCTTGAGGGTGCCAAAGCCGCCAGTTCCTTTCGCATCCGATCTGATAGGCCTGGGAACATTGAATTTCCCCCAGCCAGCACGAAGTTCCCACACAGGTCTTTCCGGATGTCCACATCGCACTTCATCATGCTATTGAACGCAGTAACGTGTATACCGCCACTCTCCAAGCCTAAAACAGAAGGCTGAAACATAGATTCGGGCACCCTAAAGCTTTCATTCCCGATGGTGATAACCTCGCCGTCAGGGAGCTCGTAAGATTTCTCCAAGAGGGAGGACTGCGCCGCCGTGTGTATTTCTGACTCGAAGTCGAGAGCCACGTAGCATAGCTTTTGCTTGATATCGCGGACAATTTCGCGCTCGGCAGTCGTCGAGAAGGTGTAGCCTCTCTCGGAGAGGATCTTCATGAGGTAGTCGGTTAGCTCCCTCCCCGCCACGTCTACTCTGGCGATAGCATGAGATAATGGAAACCCGTCGTAAATTGGTACGAGATGAGTGACCCCATCGCCGGAATCCAAGACTAAACCAGTCGTACGGCCAGAGGCATAGAGACTAAGCGCTTGCTGAATTGAGACGTAAAAGGCGGGACTATTAAACGTCTCGAACACTACTTGTGTCATCCTCTCCCTATCAGGAGCGTTGAATCATTAGCTTGAAAATGATACTACATTCAAGGGATCGGACTTCTAACCTGTTAGACTTGGGGTTAATCGGTGCCTCGCTCATGAGCACTGGGTGTTCCTCTGGAGCAACTCTTAGCTCATTGTAGAATGTGTGGTGCCAGATCTTTTCCATATCATCCCAATTTGTTATGACTCCATGTTCGATGGGGTATCTGAGTGTCAAAATACCGCGTTTGGACTGTGCTTCATCGCCGACGTATGAGTCCTTTTGGCCCATTCCGATCATGATCCTAACATTCGTCAGTTGGCGAGGTCATTCCAAGTTGAGATAAGGACCCGCACCCATGATGACGTGGCTTTCCTACGATTGAGGCTGCAATTTTGTCAGCCACTGAGCAAGTACGCAGTCCCACAAGCCCCATGCGTGTGGCCGCACCCGACGCTGGGATGGGTGCTACGTACGGAAAACAGCCCTAGGGGCATCATCTCCAGCAAATCCCGCCTTCGTCATGCCCGAGCTGCCGCCTCAGGAAGTAAGTTACCCGCTATGACTTTTCTCTCTCTGCAGAGAGGTAGGGAATCTCACCCGTTGTCGAACACAAGGGCTGCGACTTCCTCTTCTAACGCTGATGCAGCCAGGTTCGGCCTCTCTGTCGGCTCTTCAAACTCTACCGAGGGCAAGTCCTCAAGTCGTGCAGCTAGGGTAGAGCGTCAGCGGCTAGTATTAAGGCACGTATCTCGAGTGGGAATACGCTCACCTTCAATGCGGACGTCATTAATCTCTGCTCGAACTGACACCTCAGATTGGCTTGATGATGTTGAAAACTGCGAGGAGGTCGTTTCCAACGACAGAAGGTCGCTGCGGCTGCTACGTGGGCTGATTAAAACTTCGGATTCACTAGCATCGGATTCCTCGTCGAAAGTGATGTGTAGTCCCGTTAGGCCCAGATCCAGTGAAAGGAGGCTGTACTCGCTCGATATCGTACTCGGTACAGACGAGGATACAAATGGTCGATTCTCATTGAAGGAACGCGTCGTTGGGACTGTGCTGCTCGGCTTGATGGTCTCGGTTGAGCCCGTTGCCTGCTCGGGGGCTTGATAAATAGGGTCGCCCTCTCGAAGAGAGCTATCAGTGTTTCCCATTTGAAGAGCGAACGCGCGACCGCCGACGACGCGCTGGCAGTGGGATTCCTAGAAAGCAAATTTGCGAGATATTGTAGGAGCGGGGTTGGGAACTGCAATCCGCTCTGAATGAGCGGTCAAATAAAAAGCGGTTGGCGTGGTCTAGACTTCAGCCACATTGTCAGCTCGAGACGACATCCATGTGCCCTTTCCTCTGCTGCGAGCGATGGCAACTATTCGGCCAAGCGAGTTAATTGAACCAAGCATGTACTTGAGCGGTGATAGTGGGTAACCAGTAATAGACTTTGGCAAGGTTCCCTACTATACTAAGGGTTGCTTGTATTTTAATGAATGTGTAACGGCCCAGCTGAGTATATTGACAAGTAGAAGCACCATCTATCGGATATAGGTATATGGAATACGTCTTATGCTCCCTGAAGTTGAAGATTCTTTGGGAACTTCTTGTGTGAGGATTTCTCCACGAGGTAACCCGTTTTGACCCTAAGATTCTATATAGTCTCCTAAGAAGTTTCATATCTAAATCTGCATATATGTAAAGATCTTAATAAAATCTATATATTTACTTTCCCTTTTATATTTATACTAAAAATAATAATTGAAACGAAATTGTAATATAGAATTAAGTGGTAAGTTAGACAACCTATTAGTAAATTAGGGGGTTAGTTAACCGGCCCATTTATAACTGTATTAATTATAACGCGTCTTAAGCCACACGTGTTTCTTTCTTTTATAACACTTAATTAGTTAATTTAACCTTTCTAACCTTATTTTCATGTTTAAATATAGTAATAAAAACCTTAAAAAGATAATTAAAAATGCTAAAAGCGGCACTTTATTATAGCAAGCAGCTAATTAGTATAGCATTTCTTATTTAAGCTTATATAACTGGATTTATTACAAGCTAACTTATAATAAAGCTTATAAATAGTACTAATTGCTTTTTAAATTATAAAAAGACTTATTTTATAATTAGCTTATTATATAAAATAAGCTAAATATAGTATTAACTTAGAGCTAAATTTAAAAGTTAGCAATTTTTATACTAAGTAAAAATAGCTATAATTAATAAATTAGAAAGTATTAAATAATTAGTATAATAATCTAGTTAATTTCTAATAGTATATTAAAGTATTTTTAATTTCTCTTAATAGAAAGGTTAAAGTATTAATAGTTTCTAAATAATAATAAAATATTATATTTAATAATATACTTAAAAGGTATTAAATGTAATTAAATTATATTAAAAGCTTAAATAGTTATATTTTATTTAATATATTAAATAAATATAGTTATATATTAGGTATTATATAATAAATTATTAAGTGTATAAAATTATAGCAATTTATAAATTATAATAATTATAAATTATAAGTATAATATATAAGAGTATACTTTTTATATAATAGAAAGGAAAGGGTAAATTTATATAATTTTACTAGTTATAACTGCCTAGTTGTAACCTAGATTATAATAATTAGACTTTTATATAATAATATGTAAATAAAAACATTTAAATTGAAGGGAATTAAATAAAAAAAATAAATAGGTATTAGTTTAATTATATTTGCTAATATTTTAGCTTATTAAATAAACTAGATATAAAATTAACTTTCTTATATAACTATTAGAATTTTAATAAAACTAGAGTTTTTTAAAAGCTTAAAACTAATAGGCATATTACTAGCTAATTATAAATTTAATTAATAATTAAATAATAGCCTTTTAAATCTAATTAGAAAATAATTTTTACAGCTATTTTTATAAGTAAAAGTTATTTTAATTTATTAGTTATTTTTAAAAGAAAAGATAGATAATACTAAGTATTTTTTAAAAAAATTAAACTATTTAATTAATTAGTAATATATAATATTTAAAAAAGGCTAAACTAATAATATAATTAGCTTTACTAGTTAAAAAAGGCCTTTCTTTTAACTTTAAAACTTATAAAAACTAATAAAAAAAGGCTTTTTATTTTAAATAAATATAAAATATATATAATATCTAATTTTATATATATTTATATAATTAATAAAGTTTATTTACTATATTTACTACCTTATATAAGCTATATTTTTTAGCCTTTTAAAATATTAGTTTTTAAGCTATTAAAAGCTATTTATTAAGCTATATTAATACTAGCTAATTCTTTTATAAATATTAGTTTAATTAGAAAAAAAAACTTTATTAATTGCTATTTTTAAGTTAGAAAGAAGGTAATTACTATTTATAATACCTTTTTTAATTAGAAAAAAGCCGGGTTATAATTAATTAATATATTAAATCTAATAAATAGTAAATTTATTATTAATATTTTAAATAATTTAATTATATTTTAATAAAAAGCTTTTAACTTTTTTAAAAAAATTCAATGTTTAAAATTATTTCTTTTATAAGATTTAATTATTTAAAAAATATTATATAATTAGTTTATTTTTATAAGTAGGAAACTTATAATAGGCTAATTATAAAACTGTTTTAATAAATAAATAAAAGTTTAATATGCTTTACTTATAAATTATTTAATTAAAAAATTAAGTTTTATTTTTAATAAAAAGATTTAATAAATTAAACCCTAGAAAGAGAGAAAGAGTTTATAAAAATTTAGTTAGTCTTTTTATTATTTATAATATTTTATATTTTCTATAGCTAGCCCTATTTTATATTATTTATAAGGGGAAAGCTTTTAGCTTTTAAGCACGCTTAAAATTAAACGCCCCTATAAGCAATTAGCTATAATATATAGCCTTATAATTAACTAATTTAATTTAATAACTAAAATAATATATTTTAGCTTTTAAAACTAGCCTTTAGCTTTTATAATACTAGGAAAATTTACTAATTATATTTAATTATTTATATATTTATATAATACGGGCTAATTAGAAAGCCCTTTTATATATAGCCTAGGAGTATAATAAAAACTGCTTATATTTAACTAGCTGCTAGCTGCTAGAATTAAACTAACTATAGTTTTATTTATTTCTAAGCTAGGTTTTTAATTTAATAGGTTTAACTTAACTGCAATTAGAGATATACTACTATGCCCCAAGTGAGAAAATAGTCTTTTTATAACTATTTAAAATATAAAGTAAGTAAAAAGGTAAATTAAAGTACTTAAAGTTAAAAATTTAAAATAGGTTATTCTGTTTTTATTAGTTAATTTTATTATATTTTAAAATTCTAATAATTATTTTATATTAAAACCTTTTAAATGGACTAATTAGGCCTTTGTATTATTATTTTATTTATATTTAAAATTATAAATTAATTTTAACTATTATATAAATAGGCTAGTTAATTAAGCCCTTACTTTATTAATAAGTAGTTTAATTTAAATATAATACTATTTTAATATAATAATTTAGTTAATTTCTAATAGATAAAACTAAAAGGTTTTAAATTTATATTAGTAAAAATATTAGAATATTAAAATTTAAGTATTATAATAAGTTAGTATATTTAATAATATATTTAAAGTAAATATATAAAATTAAATTATATTAAAGTTAAAAAGTTATATTCTATTTAATATATTTAATAAATAGATTTATATATTAAGTATATTTAAGGGATTTATAAAAGCTTATTAAATATTTTAATCTAAATATATTAATAGTTTATTTTAATTTATAAAGTAATTTTAAATAAGTGTAAACATTTAATATATAATTAAAAAATAAATTTATAAGGGCAGTTATTTTTACAATTAGTAATTTTTATTATTATATAAACTTTTTAGTATATTTTACTGCCTAGTTGCCTTGCTCTATTTCTATTAGTTTAAGTAAGGTTTACTTAATAGGGACTTTTACTTTAAGATTAACTGTAAGCCCTATTAAGAAGCTTATTATAATAGATATAAGGCTAGGGTTTGGCCTATATTAACCTCTATTATATGCTTAGATTATTAGCTTTTTAATAATAATAATAATAAGGGCAGTTATAATATATAAGTATTAGCTAATATAAGTTATAATATAATATTTTCCCTTTATTAGTTAAATTTTAATACTATTAAAGTTAGCTATTTTAATTTTATTATAATAAGTTTAATTTCCTGTATTAATTATTTTACTAAGGATATTTTACTAATCTTATTATTTTAAATTATATTTTTATATTAAAATTTATATATAAGCATTTTTCTTTTATTATATATATTAATTATAAACGTATATATATTAATATGCCTTATTCTTACTATTTTTAAATTAATAAGTATATTATATACTATATAGTAAGATATTTTCTTATTATAAGAAATATAATTATTATAATTATTTTTATAATAGTAATAGTATTATTACTTTTTATTAATACTTAAGATTCTTTTTTATTATATATTATATATTATAAGTAACCTACTTTTTTAATATTATAAAATCCTAATATTTATAAGAAGGTAAAAGTAGTAATTAAAAAGGTAAAAAAGAAATTTTAAAAGGTTTTATTTAAATTAAATTGCTTTATTATTAATATTATTTAATAAAAGATTATAATAGTAATTTATTATTATTAAAAAGGCTAATAATCTAGGCCTATAATAGAGGTTAATATAGGCTAAACCCTAGCCTTATATTTATTATAATAAGCTTTTTAATAGGGCTTACAGTTATAATAGTAATTTATTAACTTATATAATATATAAGTTAAATAAAGAAAATAATATATATTTAAAAGAAAGTAAGTTTATTAAAATAGTAAGCTATTTATAAGGGGCTGGACCCGAGTTCCGTGCAACTAAGGATAGCCTTAATATTAAATATTTAATACTAAGGAAAAGGAAAGGAAAGGCATTCTAGCTAGGTCCTAGTAAAGGCTTAAATACCTAGCAGCTGCTTACCTCTTAAGGTAGCAGCCCCTTAAGGTAGCGGCCCCTTAAGGTTGCAGTCCCTTAAGGTTAGCTAGAATAGCCTAGGAAAGTTATAGCTGCCTTATAGCTATCTAGGTGGCTTATGCCTTTAGGGACAGCCGCAGCCTTCCAGGTTATAATATTCTATAGTAGCAGCCTGGAATAATTATTAGGCCATGCTTATAATATTATCCCCCCCTTCTCTAGCCGCCTTATAATTAGGTCTTTATAGCCTCACTACTTTATTTAATATATATAATAAATACCTCTTTTATTATTTCCTAACTTGTATTTTATATTAATAGTCTTATTATATATTTACCTTATATTTAAATAGAGAGTTCTATTATTCCTTATAGTATTACTTCTAATAGGCTTTAAATAACTTCTTTTAAGCTATTATAATAAATACTACCTAAATGTAATATAAATACTATTTATTATATAATTATTTTATTTTATTATTTATTTAAACTAATAAGAATTACTATTTATTTTATTATTTAATATACTTATTAATAGGTTATTATTATATTATTATTTAATTTAGCTAATTCCTACTTATTTATTTTATTTAACTGCCCTATTAAAATGATATTATAAATAGCCTTTTTAAATTAATAGCTGTTTATAAATTAACTATTATTACCTATTTGTAGGCAGTCTGCGGCTTATAAATAGCCCTTTTGCTAGCTTTTTTAAGATTTGTTTTTCCTTCTTTTAATAACCTTATTCTGCCTATAAGTCTATTACTATTTAGCTAGTTTTTAAGTATACTTTACTTAGTCTTTAGTAACTTGCAGCTAACTTATAAATAGTTATAGCTTACTTTTTACTATTTCTAGCTTTCTTTCCTTAATTACTATATAATATATATTTCCTATTCTTATTTAAAATTGCTATTAACCTATTTAAGCCTAATTGTATTTTCTATTTTAAGCGCGCTATTAACTAGAAGCCTAGCTAAACTACTACTATTAAATAAAAGTCTATTTTAAAAAAGCCTATTACTAGCTATAGTATTTATACCTCTTATAAGTTTAGTTATTAGTTACTATTAAGTTTTAGCTAACTTATTTAATAGCTACTTTAGGTAAGTGCTAATATTATAAGAAAAATAGTAAACCTTATAATTAGGTTTATTTTATAGCGCCTCTATTATAGCCTTACTAACTTCTCTATAGCTCCCTTATAAATATATCCCTATATTTTAAGCCCTTATTATCTTTTAATATAATTTATATATAAGTCTACTAATAATTATAAGAAAAATAAGGTAAATAACTCCTATTTTACTACTTATTTATTACTAACTTACTAGAAGGATATTAAAACTGCTATTATTATAAGCTATTATGCCTTTTAAAAGTTTAAATATAATAATAAGTTTAAATATACTTATACTACTGCCTATACCCTTACTATTACTAAATAGTATAAGACTTATAATATTATTAAAGCCTAGTAGCTTATTACTATTAATACTTTTTATTATTTAATTAATATTAGTAACTCCCTCTACTATTTTATTATAAAAATGCTTTTAAGTATTATATATACTACTAGTTTAATTACTAGGTTATTACCTTTTGCTCTCCTTACCTATATTAGACTAATTAAACTAAATAAGTGTTTATAAGAACTTAAGAAAAATATATTTAAGGATAAGTTAAAAGCTAAATAATAGCTTAGCTAACTTATTATAATATTTCTACTAGTTTATTAGGTAATATAATTAGATAGTACTAGCCCTTAAGTTAAAAATAGATTATACCTTTTAAAGCTAAAGAATAATATTCCTAACTACTAGTTATACTTTTATAATTTATTTTTTTATTATAATCTTACTAGCTTTCTTACTAGGTATTTATTAAAAGGTCTATTATTTATACTAGCCTTATTATAATACTATTTAAACTAATTTAATATAACTATTTATAAAACTAATTCTAATAGCTCCTATATAAAAATTGCATACTTAACCTATTAAACTAATATTTAATAATAATACTTATAACCTTACTTCTATTACCTTATATATAAGATTTCCTCTACTTTCTACTTATTTTTACTATTAACTTATATTAGTAGGGGTTGGAAGTTATTATTAAGTTGCTTTAGTAAAAGGTCTTATAGCACCCTTTTTAAAAGATTAATATAAAAATATAGGAATATTGCTTTTAATATATCTAGCTAAACTATATATTTACTAATAACTTATATAACTATATATATATAGTATAGCTAGTCTAGCTTCTTTAAGGGCCTTATAAAATAAATATTTATAAGTTAAGTTATATTTTATCCCCATTTTAAATCTTTTTATAAATAATTGCTATTTATTTATTATATCTTTTTAGTATTATTAGGCTGCTATAGTATTTATTTAAATAAACTTTATAACTTTATTAAGTTATTTAACTAGCTTTTTTACTATTATTTTATTACTATCTCTTAAAATAAATACTACAATTTTACCTATTAGAAATAAGTATATATAGTAATTATATAATATAAAAAAATAGGCTTATACTTATTACTAAATAGTTATAATTATTTAGTAAGAGCTATATTATAAGTAATAACCTTCCCTAATCTAATTATATAAAGCATATATATACTTATAAATAGGCTTAAACTTTCTAATTAATACACTTTAGCCCTCTATCTATTTAAAGGTACTAGGCTATGTTTAATTACTATATAATTTTTATAAATAGTAGAGAGCCTGCTAGAAGTTGCTAGTCTAGTTAGACCTTCTATTACTAATAATAGATTTAAGCATTTTATAAAACTAATAATAATAGCTAAGAAATTGCTATATATATACCTTAGCTTTTATTAAATTTATAATTTTAAGGGTAATTATATATATTAAGTAGTCTTTAATAACCTAAAGGTATTAAGCACTCCCTTTTCCTATAGGTAGTAGGTTTATTATAAAGTCTATAGCTAGGTTATAATAAGCTTACTAAGGTATAAAAAGTGGCTTAAGGAGGCCTTATTTTATTTACCTCCAGATTATTAATTAATTATAAATATAATAGTTTTATATAAAGTGGCGGACTAGCTATAAGATCCCTAATTAAAAGAATTATTATTAAATTATAACTAGGGTTCCTTCTCTTTTTATATATTTACTAACTATTAAATTATATTTAACTTAAATAATATAAGTTTATAGTAAGTCTTTTACTTTCTTTTTATAAGTTTTTAAGCTATTTCCTTTTAAAACTTATAACTATTTCTAATATACTAGCTGGCCCTTTATATTTAAACTGCATTTTACTATTTGCACTTATAAGCTAAGTTTAGCTAGAAAGCTATAATATTATTACTTTACTATTTTAACTGCTTTTTAATAGACCTTATTCTTTTAAACTATCTTTTCTTATAACTTATTTAAATCTAGGTTTTCTAGAAATATTCTAGCTACCTACTACTAGGTTATAGCTACCTTTAGGATAGGGGAGGCTATTAGTAGGGCTATATTAAATATTAATTAAATCTCCTTACTTTTCTTTTAATTATCTTCTATCCTTTCTAGCTAATTCTGCTTATAGTAACTTAATATATTAGGTATTATAGCCTATAAT
>JAGPYM010000092.1:0-67994 GCA_020736575.1 Thelonectria olida
TAATATAATACTTATAATATTATAAAGATCTAATAGCTTTTACTATTAAGATTTTATATATACTAATTAAATATTAGTAACTCTTTTTACTTTCTTATTATAAAAACTCCCCTGCCCTTTTATAAGTAAGCTACTTTCTTACTATTTACTTTTCCTAATTGTATTAGCTTTAAGGCACTTAATTTTATTTTATTATAGCTAAAGAGAATAAGTTTAATATTAGCTTAGAGCTAAAGGTACTACTTTCTAATTATATTATATTTATTAGTCCCTACTTTTTTTTATTTTTATTATTTATAATTAAATATTAGCCTTATAACTAGAAATAGTCTAGGCCCCTTTTAGGGCAGATAACTTTTATATTAAGTCTATTACTTTTCCCTTACTTTTTACTACTTATTACCCTACTTATTATAATATAATTTCTTACTATTACTTTTAAATTTTTTTATTTATATACTTATTAAATAGTTTATTATTATTAGCTACTAGTTTATAATATTATTTAATATAATTTAGGGCGGCTGCTTTTTTAAAGTTAGCTAATAGTTCTTATATTAGGATTATATTCCTAAGCTATTTAATAAGAACTTTATAATAGTACTTATAACCTTACTTTTACTATTTAATATATAAGGTTTTTTTTACTTCCTACTTATTTAAGCTATTAACTTATATTAATAGAAGTTAGAAGTTATTATTTTATTAGCCTAGTAGGGGGTCTTATAGCGCCCTCTTAAAAAGGTTAATATAAAATTATAAGAATATTATACTAGGTATATTTAGTTAAATTATATATTTGCTAATTATATATATAATTATATATATATAATATAGCTAGTTTAGCTTTTTAAAAGGTTATTTTAAGCTAATATTTATAAGGTTTAGCTAGACTTTATTTCTAATTTTAAACTTTTTAATAGAATATTATTACTAATTTATTACATTCTATTAGTATTACTAGGTAGTAGTTATATTTATTTAGATAAATTTAATAACTTTTTAGATTTATTTAACTAGGGCTTTTATTATAGCCTTATTACTATTTTATAGGGCAAACTCTTTAATTTCCTTTATTAGGAAGGGGTGGATATAATAGCTATATTTTAAAAAGAAGGGGCTTATATCTATTATTAAATAGTTGCAGTTATTTAGTAATAGTAAAATAGCAGGAAGTAGTTTCCCCTAATCCAATTGGGCGAAGTATATATAAGCTTAAAAGTAAGTTTAGACTTTCTAATTAATATATTTAGATCTTCTATTAATTTGCAGGTGCTATATTATATTAAGCCTTTATATAATTCTAATAAAGTAGTAGAGAGTTTTTTAAAAGTATCCTGTCTAGTTAGACTTGCAATTACTTATAATTAACTAAGGTATATTATAAAACTAGTAATAGCAGTTAAGAAATTGCTATGCGCATGCTATAGTATCTATTATCTTTATAGCTTTTAAGGTAACTGCATATTTTAGCTAGTTTTTAATAACTTAAAGGAACTAGGCGCTATTTTTACCTATTAGTAAGAGTTTTATAATAAAGTTTATAGCTAGGTTATAGTAAGCTTACTTTAGAATTAGTAGTAGCCTAAAGAGTCCTCTTTTAGTTTACTTTTAAATAGTTAAATAATTATAAATATAATAGTTTTATATAAAATAGTAAATTAGTTATAAGATCTTTAGCTAGTAGAACCTTCTTCTAATTATAATAAGCATTCTGTCCTTACTAGAGTACCCTCTTATTATAAAATTATATTCGATTTAGATTATATAAGTTTATAATAAGTCTTTTACTTTCTTATTAGATTCTTTTAAACTATTTCCCCTAGGAACTTATAATTACTTTTAGTATAAAAGTTAGCCTTTTTTATTTATATTATATTTTATAATTTATACTTATAAGTGCAATTTAGCTAGAAAGTAGTAGTTTTATTACCTTACTCTTATAATTGCACTTTAATAAGTATTATTTTCCCTTATTATTTTCTCTTATAATTCTTCTAATTTAGTATTTTTATAAATACTCTAGCTATAAGTAGTATAGTTTTAGCAATTTTATACTTTTAAAGTAATTTAAATAGTATATAGCTAGGGATTAGTTAAATAATATAGCCCTTCTTTTAGTTATTATCTGCTTCTAATAGCTAGTCTTACTTGTAGTAACTTAGTGCATCTAGTATTATAGCTTTGCGGCCTAAATAGTATTTTAATTAGAAGTTATACTATACTAGTTCCCCTGCTTAATAAGCTTGCTATTTTATAAGCTTTTACTTTTATATAAAGTATTTTAAGTTTTTATAATTAGAAATAATTATAAAAACTTATAACTAACTAGTATTAAGCTTTATTTTTTTAAATAGTTTATTACTACTAGTATCTCCTTATTATAAATTAGATAGTTATATTTTACTAGAATAAACTACTATAAGTAAAATATAATAGAATAGTATTACTCTTATAAGTCTTTTTATATTAGGACCCCCCCTAGGGTATAGCCTAAATAGTCTAGCTTAATTTAAATCTTTTAGGTCTCCTTCTATTTAATAAAAATAGAAGTTTTATAAAAATAGCATTTTAGCTCTTAAAATACTATTTACTTATTATATTTTTAAGTAAAGTTTACTCTCTTTTTTATTAGTTATATTAATAGAAATATAACCCTTAAAAAGCTTAGGATAAATATTTAATAATAGTTTATAAAGCTAATAAAACTCTAGACCCCTTTTACTATTATTAATACTACCTATTTATAAATAGCTTACTACTTTTTAAAATTATAAGCTACTTTTACTCTTACTCTTATAATAAACCTAAAATATTTAACTTTTTAAATTATAAACTTATATTTTTTAAGATCTAAAGTAAGCTCTACTACTTAAAGGGCGCTAAAAACTTATTAGATTTTTATTATATAGTCCTTTTAGGAGCTAGATATATAAATAAGTATATTATTTATATAAACTATTATAAAATAGTTTAAATATTATTAAAAGATACTATTAATATACTATTAGAATATAATAGGACTACTATTAAATCTAAAGGGGCATACTAGCTATTTAAATAAACTGAACCTTATTTAAAAAGCAGTCTGGGCCTTATAGCCTTTAGTAATTTAAAACTTATAAAAGATACTAATTATATTTAGTTTAGTAAATTAATAGGCTCCTACTAGATTGCAGAGGGTTTTAATAATTAGTAGGAGTAGGTAGTAGTCTTATTATATAATTATATTAAAAGTGTAGTAGTTATAATAGAACTATAGTTCCCTTTCTAGTTTTTTTATAAAAAGTACTAGAGCTATTATAAGTAAGCAGCTAGTTTATATAAACCCCTAATTAAATAGGTTAAAAAGGACTTTTTATAATATTAGTAACTCTTTTTAAAATATAATATAAAGCGGCCCTTATAGTAGGGCTAGCTTATTATTATATTTATCTTTAATTAGATTAATTTTATAGTTATTATTAGGTTAATAGGGAGGAAGCTATATGGCTTTTATAAGCGAGAAAAGGTAGGGGTAGTTTTTTAAAATATCCCTTAGGATTTAGTCTTCTATTTATACTAACTCTTTCTTTTTAAGGGCCTTTTTAATATTAGTAAGGCGAATAGTGCAAACTTTATACTTTATAAAGTCTTTATATTTTTATATTATTCTAGCCCGCTTATATAGCCCTATAAAGACTAAGGCTAATATAAGCTTAATAGCTTGGATTATTTTAATTTAAGCAGGCTTTTCTTTTAATACTAGGGTTATTATTATTTTTATAAGGCTATAATATATTTACTTTACTTTTATATTATATATTACCCAATTAGCTTCTAGCTAGAGCTTACTTAAAAATAAACTTCCTTTTAGCTTTTTTATTAAATAGGTATATAAAAGTTATTTAAAACTATTAATATTTACTATTAAAATTATAACTCCTTTTAATATTTCCTTTATAAGCTTATTAATAAAGCTATAAAATTATAATAGTTTTTTTAATATAAATAGAAGGTAAAAGTTATAAATAAGATTAGAATTAATTAAAATATATATATTATAACTACTATTTATAAATATTTAATAAGACTTTCTACTAACTTATATATTAATTTCTACTAGCTTATTAAATATTTACTTTTTTTACTTCTTTTATTTTTAATATTTTATTTTAATAAGCTTTAAGATTTAATTTTATCCTAAAGCTATTTATTTTTTTAATTCTTCTAATTATTACTATTATTACTAGATACTAATAAGGTCTCTAGTAATTTTTTTATAATTACTACTGCCCTAACTCTATACTCCTTATAATAGTACTAATAGCAAACAAGCTTAAAATATTTAATAATAAGATAGCCCTTTTAGCTATACTTATAATACTTATAAGGGGGTTATATTATTATAACTAGCAGGGCTAAGGCAGCTAAGCTATTATACCTTTTAACACTTATCTAATTAACTCCTATTATTAGTATATTTTTATTTTAATCTTAGCTGCCCTTCTAATTACTACTACTTTCTCTTACTAACCTTTTAATAATATTACTAAAGGTAGGGTGTGCCTATTTAATCTTTTAAACGACCTTACTTATAAATATAATCTAATTATAATAGTAGGGGGCAGCCTTATAATAGCTAAACTAAAAGTTAGCTTCTTATTAAAAGCTCCTTTTAAAAAGGTAATTTTTATACTATCTTCCTACCTAGCTCCTCCTGCTTTTAATAGGGTTTACTTAAATTTTAATAAAAAGAAAGTGAAAAATATATTCTTACCTTATTAGATATTATATAATAAGGCTATTATATATTTTTAAAAGTTACTATTAAAATAAGTTTAATTAAAATAAGCTATAAAATTATTAGGCTTAAAAAGGCCCCTATTACCTCTAGTAATATAATAAGTAGCTACTACCTACTAGAGTTTAATATTAAAATATAAGTTAATAAGATAAAATATTTTAAAGTTTAAAATATTATTAAGCTGCCTATTTAATATAAGTTTATTATATATTTATTATATTATATAAGGTATTTAAAATAAATACTAGAAAATTTAAGCAGGTTTAGGACGGCCTTATACCTTATAAGTGCAGGTAGAGCTAGTATTATTCTAAGGGCTATTTTTAAGGCAGTTTTAGGGGGTGTAATATAAGGGGTTCTTAGTAGGCTTTTAGCTAGTCTAAGGCACTTATATAGCTCGGCCAGTTGCTTTTATATAGGGCTAAAAGCGATTAAAATTAACCTTTAAGCCCCCCAAGTGATAGCTTTAATAATCTAGAGATTAAGTGCATATAGCTATTCCTCTATTATACTATATATATAGCTTTTTTATTATAATATTACTTATAATAAGGGAAGTAAAATTAAGTTTTAAATAATATAAGGGGCTAGATTTAAATAGTTATAATAGAAGGTAGCTTAAAGATTAAATATTTAAAACTAGAGAGAAAGAAAGGAAAGAGTTTTCCCTTATAGCAGGCTTGCTATAAGGTTTATATGGCCTTACTACTAGGCTGCCTCGGCTTACTTTTAGCCCAGTTCTTAGCTTATCTCTAGTTGCTATATGCTTTCAGTTTTATAGCAGTAGCCCGAAATAACTATTAGGCCACGCTTATAACAATTATATTATATTTAATTAATAAAAAGTTATATATTTTAGCTATTATATATTATATTATTAGTTAAGTTATATAGACTAGAGTTAAATAGAAAGGTGCTTTTATATTAAAAGTTTAAAATAAGGTTTTTTAAGTAAAGTTTATTTAATAGGGACTTTTATTTTAAAACTAATTATAAGCCCTATTAAAAAGCTTATTATAATAGATATAAGGCTAGGGTTTAGCTTATATTAACTTTTATTTTATATTTAAATTCTTAGCCCTTTTAATAATAATAAGTATTTACTAAATTAGTAATATTAATTTAAATATTATTATATATATAATTATAAAAGTTATTCTTTTAATAAAACTTATATATATAAATAAAATCTTTAATAGTTAGAAACCTTTTTAATATATAAACTTATTTTCCTATTAATAAGCTAATCTTTTTTATTAAATTCTTTTAAATATACTAATATTTATTAAAAAAAACCTAATAATTATATTAAAAAATACTTATTAAAACTATTAATTTTCTAATATTAAAAAAATATATTTATAATTCTTTTATTTATATAATAAGTTTAAAAAACTTTATATAATATTTAAATATTTAAATATTTTAAAATATTAATTTAAAAAATTACTTTATATATTTAATTAAATATTAATTTTATAATAAAAAGTTTTACTAAATTATTATATATACTTTTTAAATTTTAAACTTATAATAATATTTCTTTTTACTATTAAATTTAAAAAGCTAATAAATTAAATATTAATTAAATTATAAGCTATTTTAAATAAAACTATTTTAAAAAACTATTTTAATTAACTTATTTAAATTTTATATTTTTCTTTCTTATAATTTTACTTTTACTTTAAATATAAAAATAATAATAATTATTATTTTAATATTTATTTTATATAAATTATAAAATAATAAAAAAAATATAAAAAATATAAAAAAAGCTTTAATAATAACTTTTTAAAAATAAAACTAATAATTATTTAATAAAAGGTTTTTAAAAAGTAAAAATAACTTTCTAAATAATAGGCTAAAAATTATACCCTCTTTATTATAAGTATTTATTTAATGTACCCCTAGCTATTAGTTTTTAAACTGCCCCTCTACCCTACTATACCCCTACTACTAACCCTAATCTGCACCTTATAATATCCTTAAATCTAACTTAAAGGGCTTAACCGCTCAGTTAGTTAATACTATAGCTTAGCAAGCTCTAGGAGCAAAATAAGTATTAAATAAGCATCGAGTGAGCGCAGACTGATTAGCGCCAGATCTTATCCTACTAAAGCGGCAAGAGGTTGCGTCAAGATTCGGGTTTAGAAACAATCGCACCCAATAAGACGTGCGTGAAGTAGGTATTATGAAACAAATTCGCAGCAGCGGGAAGGGCGCATCCTTTGTCGATTCGAAACTGTTTTGAGGATAATTTCAGGTTAGACGAACACCCTTTACCGACTTCCGAAGTGGGAAGTTTAAACCATTTTACCAGATTGGGAAACCTATAAAGCCTGTCAGTCCACTGGGTAAACTGAATGAAAAGACTAACGGCGTAACAACTATGCCGAGATCCTATAAGCTGACGGTTTGCGTGTACGAGGAATTTATACTCTAAGTTTGATGTTAGAGATACGGATACAGGTATCAAACACAACTGGAAAATGATGTCCTATTAGGTGCTAACTCAGTTCGCGTGTCTCTGTCTAGTTTTCTTTCTTACTGATTCCACCAAGCCCCGAAGTATGCAGTCCGGCAACCAGCCTTTGGCGGAGCCTCAACCCTAACCTGAACCTCTTGTTTCCAACACTTGAGCTGTTGATCCGAGATATTTGAGCAATCTATGCGCTACCGAATAGAGATGACTCTGGAGGGTGCATCGGTTCAAATTTCCAGCAATGTTTGCCATCTTCCTGGTGGGGAGCCAGTTTAAAATGTCATTTACAGTGGGAACGAAGACGTCTCAAATCTCCGGCGAAGGAGACAGGCAGTCAAGAACGTAATAGCTGGATAGCGCCGTTGTGGCCACGCTTAGCGGCCAAGTCGAGTGGCTTCCGCCCGTTCGTTGCTCTTCGCTTCTGCGTTGGTTCCAGCCGCAAGAAGCTGCTGCATCACTACCTCATGGCCGCCCATAGCCGCCCAGTGAAGCACGGTCCAGCCGTTACTATTCCTCGCGTTAACATCAGCTCCAGCCGCGAGAAGTTGCTGCACTATCGTAGCGTGGCCTTCAGCGGCAGCTACGGAAAGGGCCGATCGACCTTCCCAACTATCCTTCGCATCCACATCAGCATTGGCGTCAAGAAGCTGCAGCACCACCGCATCATGGCCGCAGTTGGCGGCCCAAAGAAGCGCCGTCCTTCCGATATCATCCTTCGCGTTGACATCGACCCCAGCTGAGAGAAGCTGCTGCACCACCCCCTCATTACCGCTCATAGCAGCTAGTTGAAGCGCTGTCCAACCATCGTACATTTCGTTGGCATCGGCGCCGGCCGGGGGCTTGAACCAGGCATACTTCTCCTTCGCGTTGGCATCAGCCCCGGCCGCGAGAAGCTGCTGCACCACCAGGTCGTGGCCTTTGTTGGCGGCATCGTGAAGCGCTGTCGAGCCTAATTCGCGCCTCGCGTTGACATCAGCCCCGGCCGCAAGAAGCTGCTGCACCACCAGGTCGTGGCCTTTAGAGGCAGCGTCATGAAGTGCCGTCGAGCTGACTTTGTCTGTCGCGTTAACATCAGCCCCCATCCGGAGAAGCTGCTGCACTACCGCTAGGTGGCCATTGCTGGAGGCCCAAGAAAGGGCCGACTTCCCGTGTCGACTGTCCTTAACATTCAAATTCGCAAACGCTTCCTTAGGTAGCCGATCCACGACCTGGCTCAGCCCGAAATAGGCAGCGACAACAAGCGAAGAAAAACCCCCCGGCACAGCTCTTTTCACTATAATTCGAAATATTTCAAACCATGCCGGGGAAGCATGTATATGCGGGTGGCAATAAGTCGTGGCTTTCTTCATCGCCCAGTCGCTGCCATTCCAACCACCATCGCGGAAGTGATCGGCCCAGTAATGCGCTGAATAACGCAGAAAAGTGCGCTCATCAATGTACTGATCTTGTTCCTCAGTTGACTTAAGGCTCCGGAGTTTAAAGTCTGATAAGGAGAGCCGACAAGTGCAGATTTCGGCAAGGATGCAATAAGATTCTTCCGGATGAAGCGAGAACTTCCACTGCAGCGTCGAGCTGGTAGGGCTGGGAGATGCTGAAGGCGATGACAATAGCGGGGGAACCAAAAACTCGCGGGCAGTATGATGAAGCAAGTAGATCCTTAAGTCAACCACCACTACAAAAAGCCCACAATGTTGCCTGATATTATGGCGGATTCGGTCTTCTGGCCCTAGCTTGAGATCGCCGAAGGATCGATGATGGGGCTTAATCGCCAAAGCCAAGGCCATCTCCTGTAGAGTAAGAGGCCTCGCTGCTGCAACGACGATATGGAGGAGCCTCCTGGCATGTTCAACATCTGGACTCTTTGACAAGATCCTGCTATATGCTTCATCAACCGTTTTTGGGATCGTCTTCACTATCGCCCGAATGTCTTGTGCCCTGTCGATAATGCTGCCGATTATGATGTCAAAGATGAGATGCACCCAGAGGTAGGTGCGGTTCGGAGCCAGCGTAAGTTCCTCTTGAAGAACGTCTCGCTCTGCTTGATGGAGCCCGAGCATTCCACCAACTTCCGCCACTCTCCTCCCTACGACGAAGTCGATCTCGCGAGAAATCTTATCTACCTCCTCTTCGTTCTCCCCACTTAGGTGGATCATCGGCAGCTCGCGTTCTAAAAGATAGAATCTTCTATTGATATCCAGATAGGGCCGGCTGGTCAAGAGGAACTTCAATGCAGGACGAGTCGTCGCTGAGCCCGAGTAGAATTTGCTAACAGCTTCGAGAAACTGATGCCGTCCTGAAACCTCGCATTCGTCTAAGGCATCGAAGATGCAGACAATCTCACACCCCTTGTGGCCAGTTGCGACGGAAATAAGCATATCCCAGAGGTCGTGGAAGGAAGCCAATCGCTTCTCTCCACCATCTTCAAACTGCTTGAGAATCTGGTCGGAAAAAGAAGCGGGATTCTGTATGAATATCTGACGCAAGATACAGCAGAGAGCCGTCGTTGAAGATCTCTGGTCTTCGAAGTCGTCCTTGAAGAAGAAGTAGCTGGTTATTCTCGCAGTCGTGCTGGGTAACACCTCATCCACCAGGAACTTAGCCAGCACCGACTTTCCGCAACCCGGGTCAGCAGATACCCAAAGAAGGCTAGCTGTGTTGCTCAGCCGCCATTGTCGGAAGAGCGGATGGTTTGTGAACCACTCGCATGTCCCTGTTACTCGTGACGGATTTCGATCCTTGCGGTCCCTATATGGACAAGCGAATAGTTTTCGGAGCCATTCTAGTTGTTCTTAGTGAAAGATCTTCAAGACATAGATGGCATCCCAAGGCCGCTAGATATACCTGGGCGTTTCGGAGTATCGTCGATCTCCTTCCTTAACCGCCGCATTGCATTTTCCACCCCTTCGCCGTAGATAAGTGGAATAAAGACACCAAAAAGCCCTAGGAGACAATACGCCCTATCTTCTGCACGCGTGGTTTGGCGTGTCTGCGTCCACGAGAATCGCTCATCGACACTGAACTGAGAGAGTGGAGTTCCCTGAAGCGCGGGAATCGGTATCCCTGTTATCTCGTGAATATGCTGTTCGAACGATCTCTTATCGCCGAGTCGTGTGCCTGCCTGCGTGAAGAATTCGACTGAGGATGGTCCAAGAAGCTCCTGGAGCGTCCAGCCCCTGGTAAACCATCGACTTGCACGAAAAGCCGGTTCCCACGAGAGGTCAGGTTGGGCATTGTTCGGCAGAGGGCCGGTGATGGAAACATCTGACAGGTATACATAGCATCGAGAGGCATCGCGGTACCATCGGAACATGGAATTTATCGCCTCATCGAGCTCCACCTTGTTTGACTTATCGATACAGCAGGTGTCAACCCAAATGTATCGCAAGCCATCACGCCCTGCCTGTTCTGCACAGAATCTGATCTTTTGATAGCCTGCCTTGCCTTTGCTGGTGCCTCCCTCCATATCTTTGAAGGTGACCTCTTCAGTGTGGTCTGCCATCCATGTATGGGAGAGTATCGCATATGGCGGGATTTTGTCGTTGAACAAGTTCTCAGTGAGGCTAAGCTTGGCATCATCGCCGCATTGCAGCAATCTCATTTTTGCGTGGACACCACCGGTCGGATGACGATAGAAGATTAGGAAGATATCTGTCAGGCAGGGTGATAAGATTGATCCAGAAGTCAAGGACCTATAAATGGGAAGATTGCCCCCACTCAGTTGAAGGGGTGAGTAGAGCTGATTGGGGGGCAGTTGAGAGGACATAAGAGCGTCCACTTGTGCTATGTCACGTGTCGCTTGAGTTTCGTCTCATAATACCACAGTATACAATACGATCCGTTATCTCAGTCGTCGCATTCAGAGCACCATGTCACTCACATACATCAAGGCACAAGTACTTCTCAAATTGACTCTATACCAAGGGCACGGCACCAGTGGCGACGTATATGCCCTCAACGCAAGCTTCTCAAATTTATCTGGGTTTCTAAATAGTGACCTAATCATGTGAAGTTCCCATATTCCATCGGGTTGCGTTCCCCTGCTTATTGAAGACAGTGAGCCCCGATCGAGGGCATGAAGCGTAAGGCTGCTCCAAGCGAGAGTACTAGAAGGCCAGTGTAGAAGCTCGCCGTCTTCAAATCATCCAAAGAGGAAGCAAAGGCGGCAACGAAAGAAGTGCCGACGATTCCAGCTGCTCCCCATGCTGCGAGAACTTGACCGTATGCATGGGGAAATTGCGTGGCGTTGGACTGTTGACTTTTGATCAAACCAGGCAGAATGCTGAATCCCGTTCCGTGGGCAAACAAGACTGTCGAAAGGGCGACAAGAGCCATGGCCGCCCCTGCAGATTGCGAAAACGATATCAAAACAAGGCCCCGGAAACAGAACAGGAAGATAAACGTAGACCTTGCTCCCAGACGCGCACTGAGAGCAGGGGCTAGAAAACCCTCCAAGGTCAGGGTCGCCATGGCACAAGGCAAAACGTTCAGAGAGTCGTCGAAATGGACTCTGTAGTGAGATGCAATGGGGAGCAACGCAGCAAAGAGCATCATTCCCGGCAAGGCATTGAAGAACAATAGAGCTGAGAAGAAAATGGTCGAGTTCGATCGGATGGATTGTGGTCGGGAAAAGAGTCTGCTCTGGTCGGTCTCAACGGGCAGCAAGGCCATTGTGGCGGCTGCGATGGCGATGACGAGAATCCCTCCCGATTTTAGAAACTGGCCGCGTTCCTCTGCGCTCAAAGAGCCGAATTGATACAATGACCCGAGTGTGATGCACGCGGCTGTGCCCGACGAAAAGCCAAGAGGTCCAATCGCGCTCCGGGCAAGAGGCTGGCGAGGAAAGCCCTGTCCAACCAGGACTACAACAGCCAGATACGTCCATCCAACGCCGATTCCGCCAAGGAAAAGACAGGCGAGAATGCCTTCGAGATTCAGACGAGCCAGGAAGTGACCTGTGCCGAATACTGCCGACCCCCAAAGAGCCGTGCCACTTGCGGCAGTAACTCGCGCTCCGCTGATGGCCATGAACGAAGCGCAGGCACTAACACCGATGGAAAGGCCAAGACAGGCAGCTGTGAACGGCGCAAATGACCAAGGCTGAGACGTGCCCAGGAGTCGAGGCAGTTCAGCGTGAAGCATGCTTAGGGCGTATACTGATCCCACGCTGAACATGTTGGAAAAGCTCGCCAGCGCAGTCTGAGAAGGACTCGCTGGCGGCTGCGAAGAGACAGAGGGTGGAATGGTGGGTGTCATGATTGATTTGGTTGGTGACGTTTGACTCTCGAATTGGGGGGAAAGCATCTCACAAACGCATCCTATCAATGTAATTAGAGGGAGTTGCGGGCGCTTTGCTTCTTAAATAAGCCGAGAGGAGTTTGGACCTAATTGCGTGAGGGAATAAATGTCTGTATTAAGAGGAATTACTAATAGAATGTTAAGCGGCTCTAGAAATAGCTCCCGCCTTTTAAAACTTGAATACATATGGCAATGCTTCTACTATCCCTTGCAAGACGTCAGCTGCCTTCTGCATACTCCCCAGTAACAGTCAGGTATACTTAGCACCCTTGCGTAATAAGATATCCCTCCTTGCACCGCTGGGCGAATGGGACGAATAGCTGCTGCTTCTGGTCCAGTGATATTAGGTGGTCGCCTTCATAATAGGACACAGCCAACTAGCACACTTGGGTACAGGAAGACAACGATTGCAGCTCACATGATTGCTCTGACAATCAGGAGGCGACTTCTATAGAGAATTCGGTTGACGATATTGCAAAGGCACCCGCCTATGTTCCAACGGGGAACCACAATGCCCTGGAGACGAATGTCACTCTTTTAAAGACTGCAGTGGGTATGACTGGGGCGAAGGCAAGAGTTTCGGCTGCCAGTTCCAGTCCAGCGAGATGAAGAGGACACAAGAATGTCTGATGACGACCATGACTGGCAAGCCTAATTCCACGCGAGCTCGCATCGACCACATCTGTCACCATCGACCACATCTGTCACCATCGACCACATCTGTCACCATCGACCACATCTGTCACCATCGACCACATCTGTCACCATCGACCACATCTGTCACCATCGACCACATCTGTCACCATCGACCACATCTGTCACCATCGACCACATCTGTCACCATCGACCACATCTGTCACCATCGACCACATCTGTCACCATCGACCACATCTGTCACCATCGACCACATCTGTCACCATCGACCACATCTGTCACCATCGACCACATCTGTCACCATCGACCACATCTGTCACCATCGACCCCATCCGCAAAGACAACTTCAGCAGTCATAGCTACCAGCCCTATTCAAGGCCCGTTCTACAACGACGAGAGACAGTTGCCCAGTCACGCCAACATCCCCAAGGTACCCGTGGCCCAGTTGTCCCAAATTTCTGCCACGACGTTTTCACGGGCAACAGGGCCTGGGACAGCATGCCTCCGCACCTATCTGTTGCAACACAGTTTCAGCGTCCCTACGAGTTACGCATCGCTTGGGCCGACGGGTGCAGGACCACAATGAATAGTCACTTGAAGCTCAAGACGTTGCTAGCAAAAGCATCCATCGTCGTCAGACCTGAGATGGATTTCCGAAGCAGCTCGTAACGCCGAGCCTGTGTGATTCAAATCAGTTGTTATCTGCATGATTGAAACACGCAACGAGCAATTTGACCCTCCAGGCTACAGCCATGCAATGTAGGCCAATGGCCATCAAGAACCACGCTCAGCTGACGTTGGCTTGAAAGTGCACTTTCAATACTGCGCCTTTATTAAGAGGACACGTAAAGATAAATCCCGATCTTCATTCCTTCTTCCTGAATAAACATTGAAGTTCGAAATCAACTATTGAACCTCGCTCATTTCCCAAGCGTGCGAATAAACCACTGGTCAAAATGGTCACCATCATCTCCAACGACAACGAACGAATTGAAGTCGATGCCTCGGCCGTCGAGAAGAGCAACTTTTTCCAAAAGGCTCTCAGTTCGCCTTGGAAAGAGTCGCAAACGCAGACGATTGACTTCAGCGAAACCGAATATGCCTCGGCTGTTGTGCTGAACGCCTACGTCGAGTGGCTGAGCACGGGGCAAATCACGAAGAACCGCGCCATCTGGGCAAGCCGAGTCCTAGGCGCCGGGTTCGCCGATTATATATGCGATGAAAGCTTTGGGCTCGCCTACAGGATCTGTGCTTCGAGCTCTAATCCGTGGCCCAGGCGAAAATTTTGATTGGCCTGGATGTCGCGAGGTTTCGAGGGCTCGGCTTCAGTTGAAGTGAGGTGGGTTGAGAGGATCAACCAAGTCAAGTTCGTGTTCGAGCAAGAGCCTTCTGGAAATGGACAGTTTTGTAAATGGGATCCGATGTATTTCTCGTGAGTCTCGAGTGGGATGACGATTAGGCTATAAGACAGTCGAGGAAAGGGGCGTGGTGTATCTAGGGACTTCGCATGTAAGCCACATAGAAATAACCCCCTGAGGCTGCAATAATTGGCGCCTGGGGAATCAATTCTGGGGTTGTCATGGCCGAATTGTGGTGATTCGCTGGGCTACGGGCATCGTGTCTACTCTTTTTCCTCCTTTTGCGTATTCCATCGCTCGTCTTTCAAGCCGTTGTTGTATACTATTTTATAAGCATAGCATACATATCACCCCCCAATCTTTATTCAACTTATCGACCACGCATTCCTATTTCATTAACAGACTCCCAGCGAGAATCCTTGGACCGGGTTGTATGCTAAATGCGCTTATTTCTCGCATTTCGAGGTCCATAATAAAGTCGATTGCAGATTTCACCGTCGGGGGATACACCCACTATCGGTATCTGTGTAGCTGGATAGTATTCCCCCTCCGATTGCCTGCGTCCTCGGGTTTGAACGGAGCATCGGTTGGCCCCAAGGTTTGGTCGAAAACGATAAAGACAGCGCGGAACAGAGGCTGGAGCATGTATCGTTCCTTCAAAGTTGAAGGAGTTGGTTCGTATTGGTCCTCGCATTACGTCTTTTCTTCCCCATTTCTTATAGAAGCGTCAGCATGAGAAAGAAGCCAGTCGGGGGAAGTCGTCTGAAGACGTCGCGAGCGAGATCTTTACAAAGTTCATAGTGAAAGTCTTGTATTTGGCCGACTCCGAGCCGTGAAATTAAGAATCCCAGCCGAGAGGGGAAGTGCGAACGTCACATTGCCAATGGGATATTCTCGATTAAATTTGTTATTGAGCACTTCCCCGTAGGTTGGGTTTACACAGTTATACAGGTGAACTAATTTAGATAGTTAATGATATCACGCAGTTCGAATTGGATTCGTCTGATGAGTAGAGACCGAACTTCCACTTGGATTTTGTAACTCGTATCTTGGGCATGACTAAGCTAGATTGGTGTTAACCGGCCTCGCGATGTTGGTGGCTGCGCAAACGCCACGTCAAGTTGAAAAGTTTTTGCGCGCAGCCTGTTTTCCCACTTTTGCTCCTTCATCTTCTCCCTTTATGCGTCGCCAACCCCGAGCCAAAACAGTCGCAGAAATCCTGCATGTGTCTAGTCGATCGTGACATCCTCTCCCTTCCGCCTTCTCGGACAATTCGACTAGCTGAGTCAACCACAGTGTGCGCGACCTGACAGTCGGTCCGCCGATATGGACCTCAGGCTATTGCCCAACGACGGCGATGAAACCCTTCCTCGCGGTCCGAAGCGGCAGAAGACCTTCCACCCTGGCGTGGAGAATGGCCTGCCCCACGATCGCTATACCATCGCCTGGATCTGTGCGCTACACATCGAGATGGCTGCGGCTTTGGCCATGCTGGATGAGATTCACGGCGAGCGACCCAAATGTGTGAACGACAATAACGCTTACACGCTGGGGAGCATCAAGAACCACAATATCGTTATAGCATGCCTGCCCCAAGGCCAATACGGGAACAACAACGCTGCAAACGTGCTGACGAACGTAACCCGCACTTTCCCATCCATTCGCCGAGGCTTGATGGTTGGGATTGGCGGCGGAGCGCCCAGTACGGTAGACGTTCGCTTGGGGGATATCGTTGTGGGAACGAGGGTCATGCAGTACGATTTTGGGAAGGTTATAGCAGGCGGCGGGATTCAACGAACAGCGACCCCCAAGATCCCTGAGTTTTCCCTTCGCACAGCCGTTACGAACCTACGAGCCAGACATGAGCTGCAACCCAACCGGATTCCGATCATCCTCCAGGAAATGATGAAGGAGTACGCGGAATACAGTCGCCCAAGCACACCTGACCGTCTGTTTCAAGCGTCGTATCGGCACGAACCTTCGGTACTCAATTGTCACGATTGCGACAAATCGCAGCTGAAGGACCGGAAGACACGAAGATCCCAGGATCCGGTGATCCATTACGGTGCAGTTGCCTCGAGTAATCAGGTCATGAAAGACGCTTCGACTCGCGATGATGTCGCTCGAGAACTGGACATCATCTGCTTTGAGATGGAGGCTGCGGGTCTCATGGATGTTCTCCCTTGCCTTCCGATTCGAGGCATCTGCGACTATTCAGACTCCCACAAGGCCAAGGAATGGCAAAGGTACGCAGCAGCAACCGCTGCTGCCTATGCAAGGGAATTCCTGGAAGTCCTACCCGCGGACGACGATGCAGCAGGAGGGCCCTGTTATACCGCTGGTCCAAGTAAGTTGATGTCCTGTCTTTTACCTATATCAGAAAAGAAATTGACTCATATGATCCTAGCAGAGCAAGCTGTTTCTGTCGAGCGTCGAAAACAGCTGCTAGAGTCCCTCAGATTCGAGCAAATTAACTCGCGAAAGATTACCATTAAGGCTGCCCATTTCAAAACCTGCCACTGGTTTCTCAAGCACCGTGAGTACCTGAGCTGGCTTGATTTTAATAGGCAGGCGCACCATCATGGCTTCTTGTGGATTAGAGGCAAACCGGGTGCTGGTAAATCCATCATTATGAAGTTTCTCTATACGAAAATGAAGAAGAAAGATCGACATCTTCAGATCCTCACTTCATCTTTCTTCTTCAACGCCAGGGGGGAATACCTTGAGAAGTCGGTCTCTGGAATGTACCGATCTTTGCTCTTGCAGCTTCTTGAGGGCCTTCCTGACCTCCAGCAAGTCTTGGATGACCCTGATTTGGTTCCTCGAAATCAGACAGACTGCCCGTCTGTGAATGTTCTCAAGGATCTCTTTCGAAATGCCGTCCTTTCGCTTGGAAGGCGATACTTTACCTGCTTCGTTGATGCGCTTGACGAGTGTGACGAGCAGCAAGTTGAGGACATGGTTGGGTTCTTCGAAGAACTAGCTGAACAGTGCACACAATGCGATGTTCGGCTTCGAATTTGCTTTTCCAGTCGCCATTATCCATACATCGACATACGATCTGGAATTCGACTGACTTTGGAGGGCCAGCCTGGCCATACCGAGGACTTGGAGAATTATATTGCAAACCGCCTTCAAATTAGAGACCCTGCTCTTGTCGAGAAGCTGAAACCGGTGATGCTCAAGAAGGCCGCGGGCGTTTTCCTCTGGGTTGCACTCGTGGTGGATATTCTAAACAAAGAGAACTGTCGTGGGCGCTTGGCTCTCCAGACAAGATTGGCAGAAACGCCAAGTGGCTTGAGCGAGCTCTTTAAAGACCTTTTACGACGAGATAAAGAGCATATGGCGGCACTACGTCTCTCTATCCTCTGGATTCTCTTCGCAGAACGGCCGTTGAAGCCTGGAGAGTACTACCATGCTCTCTGGTCTGGATTGTCGCAGGAGGGCCTGGGTGATCGCGAAATGCCGTCCGTCAACGTCTTGGATGTCAGCGACTGCTTCGAGAAATGCGTCATCAGCTCTTCCAAGGGACTCGCCGAGATCACGAAAGCCAAGCAACCTACAGTGCAATTCATACACGAGTCTGTACGAGATTTCCTCATCAAGGACAAGGGTCTCCATGAGTTATGGCCCGAACTTGGAGCAGACTGGGAAAGCTTAAGTCATGAGAGGCTCAAGTTATGCTGTAATGCATATGTCCACCATCCAGCGGTGGGGGAGTCTATCAGCAAACGCCATTCTGATGCGACACCAGGCATTCAAAAGCATCTGTCAAAGCAGTACCCTTTTCTAGAGTATGCCAGCCAGTTCATTCTCTACCACGCCAATGCTGCTGCCGACGTGGTTTCTCAGCAACAGTTCCTCGATCAGTTTTCTGTGCCTGACTGGACCCGCATCTTTAATTTCTTTGAGAAACACGAGATTCGAAGGTATGGCCAGAAGGCAGACATTCTCTATATCCTCGCAGACAGGGAGCTTCCTTCGCTCATTCGAACAAGGCTCAAAGAGAACCCCAGTATCAATGTCCGAGGAGAAAGATACGGATACCCACTTCTGGCTGCCATGGCCAAGGGCAACAAACATAGTGTCACAGCTCTTTTGGGCCTGTCTTCAAATGTACGTGATGGAGTCGATATTACAGTTGGCTTAGAAAGTAGTATGGAGTCGGTACGGAAGTACCACACCCCCTTTTCTTGGGCCTGTGAGAACGGCCACCACGATATTGCCAAACTTCTTCACCAGAGAGGCACACACATTGATGAAGTGGATGGACAACAAGGCTGGACAGGTCTACTAGGGGCTTCAGAGAATGGCCACGTCGAAGTAGCGAAGTGGCTGATTGACAACGGGGCGGCTGTTGAGAAGGAGGATAAGCGTGGCCGGATGCCACTGTCATGGGCTGCTGTGGGAGGGAATGAGGCCGTAGTGCGGTTGTTACTCGATAATGGTGTAGCTATTGAGTCGAAGAGTAAGGATAACCGAACGTCACTATCGCTAGCTGCTGAGGGGGGGCATGAGGCTGTAGTACAGCTACTACTCGACAAGGGAGCGGCTGTTGAGTCGAACGATAATAGTAGCCAGACACCGCTCTCATGGGCTGCTGCGAAAGGGTATGAGGTCGTAGTACGGCTACTAATCGACAAGGGAGCGGCTGTTGAGTCGAAGGATAATAGTGGCCGGACACCGCTCTTATGGGCTACTGTGAAAGGGCATGAGGCTGTAGTACGGCTACTAATCGACAAGAGAGCGGCTATTGAGTCGAAGGATATTAATGGCCGGACGCCGCTATCGTGGGCTGCTACAGGATTGGTTAAGAGTATAGTGCGGCTACTTCTTGATAAAGGTGCGGCTATTGAGTCTAAGGATAATAATGGCCGGACGCCGCTATCGTGGGCTGCTACAAAAGGGTATCAGAATGTAGTGCGGCTTCTTCTTGATAAAGGTGCGGCTATTGAGTCTAAGGATAATAATGGCCGGACGCCTCTGTTGTGGGCTGCTGCGAATGGGTTTAGGGAGGGCATGGTGCAGCTATTACGCGATAGAGGTGCGGCTATTGAGTCGAAGGATAATAATGGCTAGATGCTGTTGTCGTGGGTGTCCTGGGGGTAATCAATCGGTACTGATAGACACGCGTCGAGCCGTGGCCAGATTGGCCGCAGTCTGGAATGTGAACATTTGAACCTCTGATCATAATGTTAAAAGGAAGCTAGTTCAGCTATTAGTATCTTATTCCGATCCATTGTGCTATCTCAAATCCATTGCCTTCACTCCACAACTCAATATATGCCTCTATAGATCATTATCACTGGGCCTTTTGCAAATTAAGCGTTTACAGTCCTTGGAAAAGCAACGGTACCGTACTTGTCTTGTGGAAGCCCCAAGGCTTGACCCTTCCCTCGAATAGTTAGGTTGCCCAGCTCTGCCGCAAAACGCCTGAAGAGTCATTGCCAGCAGTGGGACATGCATGCACGGATCAAAATGCTTACTCCTTGGTCTCGGAATTAGAAGCCACATGCCAATGACGAAGGGGAGACCAACTCGGGCATAGAACCAGCCAGTCTTGAGGCCCCAGTCCCACTCATGCGAGATCACCATGCCGCTCCGTTTGCTGTCATGCCCACATCTGCAAGTTTGGTGATTAGCGTCCCACGTACCATGCCGGGGATTCGGGAAGGAGATTATTCAAAACGGCCCAGCCCGGCGGCCTGATCCAGGGAACCGAGACATCCATTCCCTTGACGACGAATCGAGGCTTTGCACTGTGCGCGGTAACTAGATTGGAGTGGCCCCCGCGTCAAAATCGATAGTCTTGACGCAGCGGAACCGTTTATGGCGTAGCAGAGGTCAATAGTTTCGTCGTCAAATGTATCCCCTCCATAACAGGAGCGGGTACGTAGTACTTATTTCTCCAATCTAGGCCCGGCAGCAAAAGAAGTCCTATAGCGAAGGCTACTCAGCTGTGCCTACCTGTACCCTAGGATGCTTTGAGTGCTATTTAGCAGCCTCCCGACCTATTTTTAATCCTCTAACACCACGCGGTAGGTTGCAACTTCAAACGGATCTAGGGCTACCTCAAAGGTACGTCCTCGGACCGAGATTGTCTCCAGGTCGTCTTCGAGAATGTTCGTCTTAAAGACCTTTTCAACCGCGTAGGCCGTCTCAATCGTTCCCCTTGCCATGCCGCCTAGAGCGTCGTAAACTCTCACCACGATGCTCCTCCCCTTCCGCTTGGGCAGACGGTCCCGCGACACGTCCTCATCGTCCTCGCCGCGCTTGACCCAGTCTAGGACGAGGTTGTCGTCGCCCGTGAGCACAATGGGGGCCTTGGACAGGATGGACGGCTTGCCCTTTGGGGCCGCCATGATCTGGAGGGGGTTGTTAAAGTTGAACGCAGCCCGGACTGTCTGGGCGCCGAGCCCCCCGCGGTGCGGCATCATGGCCCAGCGGATGTGGTGGCGGCCCATGTCCGCGTTGCCATCGGGCGCCTTGGGCGACCTGAGAAGCGAGAGCCTCATGATGTTGCCCACCGTCGCAAACCCGTACTTGCTATCATTGATAATAGAAACGCCGTAGTTGTGCTCCGAAAGGTCGGCGAACTTGTGGCAGCAGACCTCAAACTTGGCCATGTCCCACCTGTGTACGTTCCAATGTTAGCATGGGCAAACGAGGAGGCAGAAGGAGACTTACGAAGTGTTGTAATGAGTTGGACGCTTAATGATGCCGTACTGCGTCTCGTACGAGGCTTCGGTGTTGTTGACCTGCACCGGAAACTCAACCTTGAGAAACTTCATCGTCTCGTGCCAATCAATGTCGGCTGTGCATTCAACGAGGGACGGCTGCTCATCGAGAGCAGAGCTCAGCGAAATGGTCGTCTTAATAGAGCTGGTCTCGCTGATGCGCGTCTCCATCACCACACTGGCTCGGTACCCCTTGTCCTCATGAACAGCGGTAGTTGAGCTGCTCAGCTCCTCGCGCGTGTCCAGATGGTACACTTCCGTGTCCCATGCCTGCCAGTAGATGGGCTTATCGTCAAAGATGACAAATTGGTTGGCCTTTCCGGACAAGGTTTCCCGCCTTGCTTGACGGTCGTAGACGGAGGTGATGCACCCCTTTTCTACCTTGACGGTCAATTGGCTATTCTCGAGTTGGAAAACGCCAGGCGCCGTCTCTTGTATGGTGACGGCCTTGGAGCTGTCCGAGGAGGCGTGGAATGACTCGACGGCGAGGGCATGACCTTCACCAGAAGCTACGACAGCCTCAGTTTCAGAAACCTCAACCAACTCCTTCCGTGGCCAGGGCAACGTGTTCAAGGCGACTGCCGTGTCAAGTCTCGGACCGCTAGCTGCCTCAGCCTTCTCGACGCCGAGGACGGTGAAGATTTGTTGGAGAAGCACCAGTCCAGTCTCTTTCACGCTGGCATAAATCTACTTCTCTATTAACTCAAACCTGTGCCTCGTGGAGTGGAATCCTGTTTCAAGGACCTCCTCACCATTTCCGAGTCATCGTAACACATCTCGATGGCTGTGCCAGGAAGACAATCGTGGAACTGACAAAGCATGACGCCATGCCACATCTCATCGAGCTCCTTTTTAGGGTACCTATACCCCTTATCCTGGATGGAAGCAATAGTTGCCAACAATTCGAGATCGTGCAGGAGGATCTCGGAGTTGCGGTTGTGGAGCTTCGTACGAGCCTGCGTAGTGTACACGCCGCGATGGAGCTCAAAGTAGAGCTCCCCGTACCAAGTCACGAGGTTGGACGCCTTCGCCTCGAGTCGGTCAAAGAATTGATCGACAGTTGCGCCGGCGTGAACGCGGGGAATGACGCCCATGGTATCGGCCATGCCTCGAAGTCGTCTGAGCCTTTCCATATGCTGCCAAGTCGGACCGCCTCCGCCGTCGCCTTTTCCAAACTGTGAGATGTGGCTCCAATTAACAAAGGGTGTCCCTTCCAAGATGACATGTGACCGACCAGGCAGTCTTTCAGGTCTACTTACAGCAAGAAGAGCCGTGTTGTCTTGGTCCAGGGACTTGTGGTTGGATATGCTCCGGGTAATGTTTTCAAAATTGCCCTCGGCGGTATACGTCTTGCATGGGGGCATATGGCAGATAACCTGGCTTCCATCCGGCGCCACCCTGGAGTGAACAGGTCGTGAGCTGTACTTTCGTCACTTTAGGTCATGGATACGAGACGTACCAGTTAAAGGTCGTGTGAGGAAACTCATTGACGCTATTGAAACATGGCTTTTGCGTCATGAACCTCGTCATGCCAGCCAACCGACAGATCTGGGGCATCTGGCAGGAAAATCCAAAGGTATCCGGCAACCAGCACGTCGTCGACCGAAATCCAAACTCGGCCTCGAAGAACCGCTGGCCGTATAGGAACTGGCGCACGAGCGACTCGCCGCATGGGAGGTTCGTATCGTGCTCGACCCAAGATCCGCCAATCGGGTGAAACTGTCCCGATTTGACCTTGGCTTTGACTCGTTCCCACCCGTACGGGTACAGTTCTTTAAGCCATTTGAACTATGCCATCGGTTAGTTGTGTCGACTGGTGATATGGGCATGGAGAGTGAGAGTGAGGGTGTGCAGTTTGCTGACCTGTTGAGCCTGCGAACAAGCAAAGTTGAGCTCCGGATACCGGTCCATCAAGTCACACTGGTTAGACCAGGACCGCACGACCTTGCGCTTTGTCTCGTCCCACGGCCACAGCCAGCATGTGTCGATATGACAATGGCCAATAGCATAAATGGTTGGTCTACGGTCTAGGGGGCTCTTATAGACTGCAGCCGAGTCGATATCCTCGCCAAGATACTCAGCAGCAATCTTACGACACGCCAGGATAGAACTGTCGTCCTCCACCTTGAAGGTATCGATGATTCTGCTGGCCACATTGAGCGCCTCGTGCTGCTCCCACGTATCCTCGGGCAACTCCGTAGCGGCGTCATGGATAATGCCAAAGTCGGCATGCAGCATCCTCGCCTGGACATTGACGGCGACGAGCTCGGCCTGCGCCAGCCGGAAGTATTTGTCCTGGTCGGGCGGCTGGATCGAGTCTCCGCCGGCGTTGTTCTTGAAAATGGGCCGGCCGGGCCCGTTGCCAAACATGCCGTTGCAGGCCATCTCGAGGTAGATGACGTGGGCTTTGCCGTCTTTGAAGGATTCGGGGACCACCCATTCGACGCGCTCACCGCGCCCAGTCAGTCCCTGCAGCGGCTCGCCTTGGGCCGTCCAGACTGTGGCCTCGTTGCTGCAGTCCCAATGGAGCTCGCAGTGGCTGTCTTTGTTGCAGAGCGCTTCAGGCAAGGTGAGGGAGCATTTGAACCAGTGTGTTGTCCAGGAGGGACCAAATGACTCGCCTACCTGAGTCTCCCTGTATGTATTCGACTCAGCCGTGGCCTCGAGGAAAGTCGGACGCGTCGTGCCTGGCGCGTCCCAGACGGACAACTTGACATGTGGTGGGCCAGAGTATTTACCATGATTCAACATGCTGCAGACGCGTGATGGATCGTCTTGTCAGTACAGTGCGCAGATAATGCTAAGACGAATAGAGAGGTCACAGAGAACACCCACTTACGCCATCAGGTTCGTCTTCTCCCATTGTCCCGGCGTAAAAAAGTTCACCAAGCGTTTCTTGTAGAGTGAGGTGATCTTCTTGCCGACCGGTACCGGAGCCTTGAGAGGATACGGCCTCGCCGTCGTGGCAACGGCGAGAGGTGCCCCGTTGGAGGCCGTGTGAGTTTCGTGTGAACACATTGGGCCCTCGCAATACCGTCTCTTCTTGCTTGCCGCCACCTTGGAGATGAAGGAGAAGAGGAATGTGAGCTGTGTGGTGCACTGCCAGACGATCCATCACGCGTGCACCCCAAGGTTCTTATCGGGGAAATAACAGCGGCCATGAAGCGGCAGCCCGCTTGGAGCTCCAGGGAAATGGTTGAACCCCGCCCTGGAGCCAGGTTCTTCAGGTCTCAACGATGGATCGTTCCATAATAATGCGTCTTATACTTGCATCTGGAAGGAAACGGGAGTTTTGGGTCAGCATCTCCTCTCTCTTACCCCGCAGACAAGCAATACCTCGGCCCTTGAACCCCGAGGCGGCGAGTCATGATGCGTGTGCCTCGTGTCAATGCTCTGACCGAGTCCTTGGAAAATGGGAACCTGTCTTCCTTGGCGCCTTGGCAAATGGCACACCTCAGCTCACCATTGGGGGCAGATTGGGGCGGCTATATGCAGCGGCTAGGTTTTCGCTTTCCTGCCAAGCAATCGCGTGGAGGAGTCGAACTCAGAGTTCCAGGTTCGGTGAGGATGGCCGGCGTTTATGCCAAAGTTGGGGGTACAAGAGGGGAACCCCAGTATCCGAGATGACTCGTCGCCCCCAATTGGCTACGGATCTAAGCTTCTTGGCCCGGCCCTGGCAAGCCGCCAAGTCCCTTCTAGCTATATCACATGGTCTTGCGATGCTTGTTTTAAGGTTATAGCCCCGACGCTTGACAGGGGTGGACGAAAGCTGGGGAAGAAGTGATTCGTGGATCCCCATGGGGAAGCCCCCGTCTTGTCGTGAGAGAACTCGGGGTGAGATCGGCCGACACTCGTCCGGGGGGTAGGTGATGGACTTTGGGGGGAGGGTTGAACCCCCTGACTGGCCCGAGAACATGGCACAAATGGATCTTTGATGGTAGCATCAAGACCAGGGCACGAACTCTGCAGCGCGCGTGCATATCTTCTGCGCCTTTCCCTCCATCTCGGGCTCACTTTTCCCCCTATCTCTCATTCCACCGGCATCGACTCTATCTCCCCGCCATTCACTCCCCAGTTTGCCAGACATTACCAACGACACCATGGCCGCTCAGGATGAGGCCAAGGTCGAGTCCGGCCCCAAGCCCCCAGTCAGCCACGCCGAACATGCGGCTTACACCCCCGAAGTCGAGCTCATCGAAGCTGCCGTCGCCACCAGTGACGCAGAGGCCCTGCTCCCGCGCAAGGAGCTCTTTAACCGGTACTGGCCCGCCGTCGTCTACAGCATGCTTCTCAGCGTAGCCCTGGTCATGGAGGGCATGGACGTCGGCCTCATCAACAACTTCTTTGCGCACCCAGCCTACCTCAACCGCTTCGGATGGCCCGATGCCAACGGCAAGCAACACATTTCCACCCAGTGGCAGGGAGCCATCGGCGCTGGTAACAACATTGGATCGGTCTTCGGTCTCTTGCTTAACGGCTACCTGCAATCTCGCTATGGTTCCCGCCGGGTATACATGGTATGGCTCGCTCCTTGACCCCTAGGAGGCTACAGCCCGCAACACAGCTAACATGCTCCGTAGTTCGCCATGGTGCTTATGGCTGCCTGCATCTTCATCCTCTTCTTTGCCGTCAATGTCCAGATGCTCTTGGCTGGCAACATCATCTGTGGTATTCCTTGGGGTATCTTCCAGACCCTCACGACGGCCTACGCCGCCGAGATCTGCCCGGCTGCCTTGCGTGGTTACCTGACGGCCTGGGTGTCCATGTGTTGGGGTGCTGGTAGTTTCCTCGCAACCGGCGTCCTCCGTGGCTCTCTAGACCTCCCCGGCGACACGGCCTGGCGCGTTCCATACGCCCTCCAGTGGATTTGGGTTGTTCCTCTCTTCATCGTCGGCTTCGTGGCTCCCGAGAGCCCCTGGTACCTTGTTCGCCGCGGCCGCATCGACGACGCCGAGAAGAACCTGCGCCGTCTTGCGCGCAAGGGCCACTACACGGAGCAGACCATGGCCGAGACACTGGCCCTCATGAAGCACACCAACGAGATGGAGAAGATTGAAGCAGCGGACGCTAGCTTCAGAGACTGTTTCCGCGGGACAAACCTGCGTCGCACAGGCATCGTCTGCATGGCCTGGATCATCCAGATGTTCAACGGCCAGTCCATTACACAGTATGCCGCAATCATGTTGCGATCCGTCGGCATGAGTGCAACCATGGCCTTCAACTACAACATGGCTATCCAGTCGGTTAACATTGTAGCCACCGGCATTGCCATCGTGCTTATGGGTAAAATCGGACGTCGCGTCTTCTACATCTTTGGATCTTCCGGTATTGGCATCTGCATGCTAATCGTGGGCATCATGGGATTCGCTGCTGATGCAAACCGCATCGCCATCCCCACGGCCGCTTTCTTGATCGTCGTGCAGTGCTTCTTCAAGGTCTCTCTGGGCCCCACGACGTTTGTCGTCGTGGCAGAGACTTCTTCCAGCCGTGTCCGGGCCCAGACCATTGTCCTTGGTCGCGCGGTGTACGTCTGCTGTGGCATTATCGTGCAGCAGATCAACCCGCGCATGCTCAACTCGAGCAGCGACGCCTGGAACTGGGGTGCCAAGACTGGCATGTTTTACTTCGGACTCTGCTTTATCTGGCTGATTTGGATTTGGTTCTTCCTGCCTGAGATGAGGGACCGCAGCTTTGCTGATATCGACTACCTCTTCCAGAAGAAGGTCAACGCTCGCAAGTTCTCTTCTACCCCCATTGATTGTAAGCCTTCCCCTCGGGTGTTCTTGATCACGCAAATAGATTTCGCTAACTCAGATGCGACGCAGTGTTTGAATTTACCGAGGCCGACAGGGCTGCAAAGAAGCTCCAGGACAATGAACAAGTTGGACAGACAGTTAGGGAATAGGTCAATATTTGAGGATCGATGGCTGTAAGAGGGAATTAATTAAATTGTGATATATTGGAAATTTTATTCCCTTCGACTTTCTCAAACCCGCCAATGAACTGGTTGAACCATTACGGCTCTGTGTCACGATGTAACTCATGCCTTCTTCACTTCATAGGTACCCGATGCGGCCTTCTGACGTTGAGAGACTATAATGTGCCACTCCAGCATCTTCCTCATTGCCACCTTGCCATTGACATCGTTGACGGGCAAGCCACGGCGTATCTGCCTCCGCACTGGTGGCAAGATACGCACACGTCCTATTTCGCGAACGGTGATAAAATCTAACCAACGATTAGCACTATGGCGCCGCAGACATGGCCGTATGGGCACCGGCGAAGACATAAGAATGAGCCGTTAGCCAAACAAATGGTGACCTTTTTTTTTGGGATAGTTCTGGATCAAGCTCGGGAGATACGTTGGTATTAAAGTGCAGTTCGAGTGCGATTTCATTTGCATGCTAATGATGCTCGTGTCGGATCCCGGAACAGCTTAAGTGGGACGCCTTCAGGGTAGAGGAGCAGATCTCCAACAGTATTCACATGGCGGAATGGGCGAAGGACATGAAGCATATAGGAGAGAGAGCTGTTGAGAAGTATGGTGGCTGGCCTGAAGCCCTTGACTGGGCTACATTGGATTTCGTCACCTGGGGTCTCAGAAAGGCGTGGTCTAAGCTGTCATCTGTATCCAAGGCGCGCAAGTTTGGATGGACAAGGTCAGATGATATTTACAACATATACGTCGAGACTTTCCACGCGTTTGGGGGCGTTGGGATCCTGCCACGTTCAGCCGTCAGTGTTAGGCAGAGCATATGAGAAGCAAGCTAAGCCCCAACCCTGGAGACGCTGTCTGAGCTCGGCAGGGGAGGTTCAATGCTATCCAGCGCGCCAAAGAAGGGCAGTCTTAGTAACGGCAATACCAGAACAGGATTGAGCGGAATGGCCTCAAAGGACTAGTAGGTGGCCAGAACCTTCTAGCAAAGGACGCATACAGCTGGAAGGGATTTGCTTCTTTGCTACATTGATACACACTTGTATCTACACGGCGCCTTACTCCACGGGGTGTGGTGATGGTTAAACACTTTCGTGAAGCATGACGAGTTTTATCACACATTCATACGCCAAAGTATAATAGAATGTGAAGATAATATTGAAATATGAACAAGGTGAAGACATATAAATCTATATTAGGCTTGAAAGTGACGGGCTTGGGCTATTATCGCTATTACCATCAAAGTTCCGAAACGTCTCCAGATGCAATGTCTATAGTGTCATCTAGCATGACAACGTAAACTTCAACTTGCGAGACGAGTCGGCAATTCCAAAGTGCTTCTCAACCTCGGGGGTCGATTGAGGGGAGTCAAACGCCGTGAACCAGAAAGCGCTGGCATCAGTCTGCTTCCAAAGCCAACAGCCAACGTTGTTGTAATAAGTCTTCAAGTCATAGAGTGACGCCACTGCTTTCTTGAAGCTGGCTCCCTTGGTTGGCCAGCCTGTTTCTCCGACCCAGACCGAGGCTTTCGGATTGACCGCCTTGACGTGGCTCTTGACCTTCGAGTACGAGGTCTGGAACGTCTTCTGTTTGATGGCATCCTTGATGGAAACACCTTGCCAGTAGGGGAATCCATTGGTAATGGCAATGTCGCAGGCCTTGGTGACCACATCGTTGGCACCGTCGACCCAAGCAGTCCAGGTATCGGTGTGGCCGACCTAGAATCAATGCGTTAGACAAGAATCGGGTCGGTCAAACTGACGGTTGCTTACCTTGATCTTCTTCGAGAACTGTCCGACCATTCCACGCACGTCGTAAATCTGAGTGGCGAGCTTCTGGGGGGTAATATCCTTTCGGTAGAGATCCTCAGAGCCAACACTGATAGCTGCAATCCAATCGGTGCCGTGAGTCTTGATTGCCTTCAGGAGGGCAGCCTTCTCTGCCCCGAAATGGGCGTCGTCGGTAGCCCACACGCCAACCAGGATTTTCAGGCCAGTTGCCTTGGCGGCTGGGACCGCATTTGCCAAGACTATTGTCATCTGTAAGTAAGGGGAACGCTCATGTCTGTCCGTTTTGGGAGCTTACTGTTGCAGTCGCTGCAGGCGTAGAGGCGAACGGCGTTGAATCCCTTGCCCCAGCCTTTGATAGTCTGGAAGTCTTTCTTCCAATCCGTCGTTGCCTTGCAGCCTCCATCGGCCTTGTTGGCTCCGATGCTGAAGCCCTTGTATTGCCCGGCCAGGGCCTGCGCTGGCAGCAGCAGCAAGGCCGCCGCTAAGTTGAGGAGCTTCATGGTAACAAGTTGTTGATGTTGATGTTGGGACAAGTACAGCTTGAAACTGAGAGAGAAAAGTTTGAAGGTGCACTCTGCTTCATACGTGGAAATGAACTCCCCCTTTTTCCCACGCTTGTTCGCCCTAACCAGCTGTCGTCCCCTAGGGCGACTCTAGACCGTCATCTAGTGAATTTTTATACTATTAATAAGCATTGCCCCGTACTTGGGGACTCGCTAATACTACTTCGTATACGATCTGCCACGACACGATGCAGCCTGTGGATCCGAGAACCCTGGTCAAAGGGGGATCCTGGCATACCGATTGGCTGCCCTGAGCCATCAGTCGGTCCAAGACGGCAGTCAGACATCCCTGCCTCCCCATGGGCCATTAGGCCATCAGAGCAGTGACCCGGCAGCTGAGAACTTGGGGCTGGTGGAACTTGGAAGCCAATAACCAGCCTCTTTTTAATAAAATGTCGCCCCTCCCGGTCTTTGAGATCGGTTGGTTGTACATAGATGCAGCGGCCGACTTTGCTCCTCCCGATGCCAGCCTAGATACCATATAGTATGAATTTACTCAATGCCAAAAGGATTTGGAAGAGCCTTGCGGCGATAAATCTAGCTCTTTGCCAGGGAAGTCACTTAACTAGATAACTGCAACCTTTACTAACAGTAGAGATGCAGAGCCACGTAGACAGCCGAGCGCACAACGCATTTGTCCCAGAAGATCTCCCTGCATTCTCCTCCTCACGACTCTTTTACAAGTGTCCGAAGCTAATGGCCAGCGACTGGTAGCACATCTACTGCCTCCGAACTATCTTTTTATTACTGCCCCTTTCTTGCAATTGCGGACCTTTATGAAGTCCCATACTAAGATGCCGCTTATCATGAGTCTCAGAGCTGTTTTCGAGCTCCGAAGCGGCCTTTGTAAATAAAACAGTGCAATAGTAACTCATTATTATTCATCCGTTTCTGCCTCGTGTTAACAAAGGCCATTATTCGTGTTCTGTAGCATTCGTTCCTTTTTCTTCATCATCTCACTCCGTCCTTGATTACCCCCCCTTACGTCTTTTTCTATATCAACTGAGCAATCATGCTCGACTCTATGTTGGCACGTCCTTCGTATCCGAGTCGTGAACTGATGACTCCAGAATTGAAATCTGTGCTACGAGAACTACTAAGCCAGGCAGGCCAGGTTTACATTGTAGTTGACGGACTTGACAAAGCTCCGGTCGAAACTCAGGTCGAAGTATTGACACTTGTGAAGGGAATTTCCATGAAGTAATCCGGGAATACGCACATTCGGGTCCACAGTCGAGTCTTCAGAGGCTAACTGACATGTACCAGGTGGTTCATTCAGCGTGTGGGATCGACTGACTGGTGAATGTCTAGCCCAAGTGGAGAGCGGACACTTGGTTTGTAAGGAGGATGTCTGCAATCCTAAGAACCCGAACCTAATTGCCTCGTGTGGTAATTATGGGACCTTTAAAATGTGAGGCTCTGTCCGACAAGTGGGATTTAGAATGCTAGAAAAGAGCAGGGCATAGTATTAAGGGAGGTTAAAACTTATATAAAGCGAGGGTTGATCAGATCAGGACACTACTGGCTGATCCAGAAGGTATGTTGCTTATTTTAGTTCCTTGTGCTACCCCATTCTTCCCGCTTAAGAGATGGAGCTGTTCGCTAATACATTTGTCCTAGACAAGCGTGAGTTGTCACATGTCGTGAATCCTAGGGGGAGCACTAAATCAGAATACAGGGCACGAGATCAGCCTCTATCTCGGTGGTTTCTACCACTTTAGTCCATCTATTGAACCCTTCTTGAAAATGACTAAGGAAACCTCCAGTACTTCTAGCTCAACTGCACGGAAGGGAGCACCATTGCCTGCGGTCGAATTCGAGAGTACTCTACGATATGTTAACATCCCGGTCCCTCCCTTCCCCCAAGTCGATATTAACTCTCACTTCATACCTGCACGCGTCGAAGTTAAGCTCGTTCTGGACTGGCTTCGTGACTCTAAGAGGGTACCTGGCATATACGAGCTTCGTATTCGCGATTCACTCTATCTACCTCACAAGGAAGAAGTCATTTCCCAGTGCTTGGGCGAGTTCGATGTCGAAGTACTAGACTGGATGAGAGTGGACATGTCCATAAAACCACTTTTAGACACTTATGGCCTACTGAAGAAGCTCACACTATATGTGAGCACCTAGGCAAGCTTAAACTACTGGGTTTCTAGGGATGGCTATGAGCAGCTGAATAGCTTTCCGGAGGTCAGAGAGCCCCCTTCCTATTTCGTTTCGGCAGATCGAGAATAAGCCTAAGCTGATCTCGTATCTATTTCTAGTTGAGGGATTTTGAAATTTTCATCTGGGTTGTCGGCTTCTGCTCCATAGTCTAGAAGAAGCACGACTGCTTTCTCGAATCCGGCTTTGGCCGCCACCAGGAGATAGTCGTAGTTGGGATCTTCGCCTTGAGATAGGAGATAGTCGACAATGTCGGTTTTACCACCCGCCAAAGCGGCTTGGAGTGCTCTGGTCTTGAATTCGTGTCCGGATTCAGAGGCATACAGTGGGTGAAGCCCAGTCTAGCCCAAAGTATGAGACAAGATGAAGCCAGGAGGACTTGACAAGTTCAGGAGCCACTCCTCCAAGTTTCCTACGGGTTCGAGACCCGAATACCATGTGGCATAGACTTGCTACTCTTTGCCTGTCACTCAAAAGAGTTGAGGCCAATTGCTTGAGATTCTCCTTCTCTGTTAAATTCTGTTTGGTTGCATTACGCAGGTGATCCCCCCAGTAGTTAGTGGCATAACGCAAAAATGGATACTTGAAGTAGATATTACATAATTCGTTTCTGAGCCGAATATTGCAAGTACATACATAGGTAGGTACCGAACAGTGGCTAGGTTATTTAAGATAAAATAGTTATTATTTCGTGCAAGCGGCGTTCTACAGTTAAAGTAAAGCCCCATCTTACTTTGTAACATTTACAATGAACCTTTTCCTTTCCCTTTCCCTTTTCCTTTACCTTTCGCCTTTGAGTGCCACTTGACCTTGTTCTTCCGCGCAGCCTCAGCCGTTTTCTCCTCATCATACCGCCAGCGCTTCCAATTCTCCTCCACCCACCAACGGCCCATAAACGCCGCCGCCTCGGCCCATTCCGCGGCCGCGATGCCGTGCTTTTCTTCGATTTCTCCCAGAAAGGCCCGGAACGTCAGTGAACGCACAGGACTACGCTCGTGAGGGTCCTCGTCCAGATTAACAAAACGCCACTCGACGTCGTCGACGATAGGCACCACGATGCGCCACTCCGGTCGGCTGGCATCACGCACGCTGACCATTGCACGGCCGGGATTGAGCACCGTGAACTGCCAGTTGGGCTGGCCAGTCTCGTTCGACACCTTGTTTATTGGTCGCAGTAGGGACTGGCCTTCGTAATTCCGCATCAAATCGCCGGCAGCTCGACTCTCCGACTTTGACAAGGAGCCAGTCTCGCGCAGCATGTCGAGAATGGTGGGTAGGATTTGCAGCGAGATGACCGAGTCGTTGACGTTGATTTGCGGCAGCTTTGGATGCGACAAGACCAAAGGGACGTGGAAATTGGCCACATGAGGGTTGTAATACGGTGTGACGGAGCCTTCCTCGGCAATCGAGATGCCGTGGTCGCCCACAAAGACGACCAGCGTCTCATCAGCAACGCCCTCTTCGTCGAGAATGTCCAAAACCCTCTTCAGCCAACGGTCGACCGAGCCCACCGTGTTGACGTACTTGGATAGCTGGCGCAAGTTGTCGTCCTTGGTCAAGGGCACGTATTTTTCATACTTGGGCAGCCAGAAGGGCATGTGTGTTGTGCCTGTCAGATGAGTGAGAAAGACGCGCTCGTTGTTCTTCTTGGCCGAAGCAAACGCATCCCGGACGTAGTCTTCCAGCGCTACCTCTGGAATACTCCACCAGTGTGTCTCGGGTACTCTGGGCGGGCCAAACTTGGGAGATGGACCCTTCAGGTACTCATACGCAACCGTGTTTTCGGGAGGGAACCCGATGTTGGTCATTAGCATGTCTTGCCTGTCGTATAGGTTGGTGACAGACTGCATAAAGGAGGACTTCCATTTGAACGAGGTGAAGTCGTGCGTTGCCTTGTCCCTGCTGTGGTTGAGGGCGTTGAAGGCGTCAAAAATGTGTGGCAGGCATGGCTGGTAGATGTGGTTGAAGACCTCGACGTTGAAGTCGACAGTGACTGGACTCAGACCGCATATCGTGCCTGCGAGACTCTTCAACGTGTACGTCGCCGTGGTGTGCGCACTTTTGAAGTTGATGCCGCCGCGTGGCGTCTTGTTTGCGTGCTGAAAGCCGTCGTCGTATTCTCCAGTCAGGAAATTGGCCGTCGGAGTGAGGGTGGAAAGAAACTTCCCGACAGATGGGGGGACTCTATTGTCCGGAAAGGACTTGGCCAGCTTGTCCCAGATGAGGCCGTCGTGCTTCAGAGGGAAGATGTCTTTTCGGGTACTCTCGAGCTTGATCAGCATGACGTGCCGGATCTTGACGCTGGCAAGCTTTTTGCGGAGTTGAGGGAGCAAGTCATTCTTCAGGTTGGAGATTCTCATCGGATCCTGATCAGCGCGATAATGTGTACGGCCCTTTTTATACCAATCCTCAAACCCCGCGAGTGGTTTGCCCCGAGGCAGCCAGTTGAAGCGAACCGGCTTGTGGAGGGCAGTTCTGTTATCCCAAGAGAACTCGATACTAGATCCGTACACTGGAGCCAGGCTTCCCAGACTGGGCGCTGATTTGTAAAAGTCGACGAACGGCAGCAGCGGTAACGTCCATGACATAAAGGTGAGGCCGCCGCTTTTGGGTCTCGCTGCGATCTCGACAAAGATGACAAACAGGATGATGCCAACCACGGCGTAGCTGAGGACTTTGAGTTTGGAAATCGGCTTCGCATCGTTGTCGCCCGGATAGTCGTCGGCCTTGTCAGCATCGTCTCCTTTGCCGTCCAACACGGGTTCCATCTGGACTGCTGCCTCTTCGGTGTCCAGCTGCGGGAGATGGGCGTACTTGACACGCGACCTCGCGATCGGAAGCTTCCTCCAGAGAAAGACGAATGGCCATTGGGTAATTTCGAGAACAAGGCCCATCACACGATGGCAGCCATCTTGCAACAGCCAGCCCACGAGCACAATAGCGCCGAAGGTCAAGGAACACGACAGCAGGCCCTCCAGCAGAAGCTTGCGAGAATTTGAGTCGCTCGCAAACCCGATATTGCGCCAGTGGATTTCGGCACCCGTGACGTAGAAAAACGAGACGTTGAAGCTCGCCAGAGCAAGCAAGACGGCGACGACGGCGGAGCCAGTGGCGGGAGCAATGATCCGAAGCCATAGCGCCCGTCTGCGCAGGTCCAGATCGAACAACAGGCGGAGGACGAGCAGCAGCACTACATCTTGGGCAAAGAAGGAGAGGCCCCAATGGAGAAGGTCTGAAGTTGCGAGGGCGGGGAGATGGGCGTAGACGTGGACGACCTTGCCAGCGACAACAGCCATGGCGCCGACGGCGAAGACGAAGCGGAGGTTTGCACAGCGCGAGGTGACGGCACCGATAAACCGACGCGCCGAGCCCATGGCAGCGAGGGGACGAGTGGTCACTGTTGAAGTTGGGTTAGCGAGGCTACTCGTCGGGGTTGAAAAGGCGAGTTGCCAGCGTCGATGCGGTCCTTGTAAAAAATGAATGGATTGACAAGTTAGGTGATGTTGTTTTCTCTAGGTTCTCCCCCACAAACCGAGCCTGCTGGGTTCCTTTTGAGCCCTCTGGTTCCTTTCAGCCTCCATTCTTCCTTCCTTCTGGTGCAGCTTCCACCCTCGTTGTGTCATACTGCATTTGTCGTTATGGCCTCTTCCTATTTAGGTATCTGAGCTCGTGACCCAACGTGTTTGACGGCTGAGCAATTTGCCACTGATGCACTTCAGTCAATAGCCGCCATCGCGCGGAGATGGGCTGAGACACACTGAGTGGAGGAAAGGCCGTTGATCGAGACAAGATAATTGGTGGGATGGGACGCTGAGTGGAGGGCGCTTGTCAATCCAAGCCCCGATCGGCAAGACACGCCGTGCATCCCTGTATTTATTCGTATTGGGAGTAGCTGGACCTCAATAGTCGGCGATGGTTCCAGATGGCTTGTGGGGAGCCGGTTCAGGGGGAGAAATAAAACACACATTCTAGCTCAAAACGTCTCGTGTTTTCCTTCCCCGCAGGCGATTTCGACAGCCCAGAAATGGCCAAAGTTTGTTCGAATCTCCTCTTTACCTTTAGGCTCAGCCGGTTAATCGGGACTTGCCTGTGCCTTAGTAGCGGAGGACAATCCCTGTCTGGTGCAAGCTTCATGTTCAAGTTGGCCAGCTCCTTCATTGCCTCCTCGTATATGACTTTTCGGTAAATTATGGCAATCTAATGATGTGGCCACATCTATAGAGAAAGTCGAGGTTTTCCTCTTATTTGCTTTTGGCGTTCAAACCCCCTCACTAAACATTCCTCATCGTTTGACTGCCGGGCTGTTTTCCTCCAGCAGGTTCCTTCACCCCTTAATTGGAGTCACGCAAGCACGCACCCGGGCACTAGAGTTATGGAAGCCGCTTGCCTTAGACTTTTCGGTCGCTTACCACGCGACCTTTAACCCTTCAAGACTCAGTCTTCGGCGAGAACCGAGCTGATGTGCGCCCCCTTGCAACTTACGAGCCCCTGAACGCGGCAAGGGAGACATGGCTCAACCGGCCCCCACATGATGGAGGAGTACCTGTTCAGCTTGCTCCATTTCTAGGGCGGCAGGGCTGGGAGTGTGACAGATGTGGCGCTGGACACTTGACGTTGATTTGAGTATGGGAAACTGCAAAATCAGGCAGTTCCAACCAGGAAGCTCCCGGCGGCCTACCAATGAGCCCGAGCCTTCTAAGAGAAGCGTCGATGCAATTAGACAATACGACGTGCTCTCTCGATGAGAACCAATGTGCCCAGATCTAGTAGCATTAAAGTATTCGGAGGCGGGTAACACAGATGAAGCAAATTGGATAAGGTAATTGCAATCACCCTAATTACAGAAGCCCCAATCTCCCCGCAAGTTCTGTCATTCTTCAGAATTTGCCGTATCGGCCAGGGGTGTAGGGTAAGGCGGACGTGGAGCCACGGTGGTTTGAATTCGCTGCAATGGACGGCCTCCATCGTTAGCCATAGTATCTTTTGTCCCAAACAAGTCCATCGCTGGTTTCTGATAAATCATGTTCCGCTTTCCATCTGGGAGGTTTCTCAAGCGTTGATCACCTCTGTTTTGACGCAGGAGCCTCTTTGAAGCGATGAGCCCGACGGCAGCCCTAGCGCTGATCTGTATGTTCCTGTCATAAAGGGATCTAGCGTAAGAGTGACTGGGTACGCAGACGTGATGTGAATGCCGCAAACCATGGAAAAGCGGATGACTATCTGAGCTAGCTTGAACCACCCCAGTCCCTCGGAATGCGGAGGCGATCTACCTCGGACATTTCTTTCACTAGAATGAAGTACTATCAAGTCAGTCGCACCAGGCACAGTCGTATCAATTTGTCCACATTAATTGTAAAGACATTAATTCTTACACAGTCTATATCAATGTACGCAAGACCACACATTGATTCTGCCTTACTCAGCTCTCGCAGCGATAACTATCGACTGTTTCGTCAATTCGTAAGTACTCGACCTCCAGCAAAGCCAAACACTCAGCTCAACCGTCTTCCAACTTAAACGCCAATCAGCTTAAACTGCTCCCACAATGCCCTCCCCTCCAGCACATCCCCATCATCCACTCTCCCCTCAACCGAGCCGATGAACCGCTGGTAAAAAGGCTCATCAGAAATAACCAAGTCGTTTGTCACGTTCAACCTCAAAGTGCCCTCCCTACCAAGCCGGAACGTGAGCTCCAATCCCAACGGCGGCGCCGATCCAGCCGCTGGCGGATACTCATCGTTCCCACCCCAAGGACGCACCACGACAGCTTCCTCGGCACAGCTCAGCTCGACAAACTTGCCGTGCTTTGAGACTGTGGCCGAAACGAGTTCTGTCGTATTGGGTCCGCCTGCGACGGGGATCTGGCCGTCTGAGAAGACGACCGAGTAGGGGCCGACGCGCGCGTGGCCCCAGTACGTGTGCTTGACGTCGTTGGCAAAGGGTGTCAGGCCCCAGTTCTTGTCGTGGTACCCCAAACCCTGGAATCGCAAGCGCGAGCCGTCGACGTCAAAGTCTACCGTTGCGTCTGCGTCCGGCACGGCGTTGGACCAGCCAACGTTCAAGAAGGCAAGCTCGTTGGCGCCGGGGACGTTGGGGCTGCAACTGAATCGCGGAGGGGCAACGGAGCGCAGCTTGATCTTGCCGCAAACACCAATCTCAGGAGAGTCGACAGCGACTTCGTAAACAATTCTCGGGCGTGAAAGACTGGACCCGGCGAACCAGGCTCCAGTTCCTTGCCAGTCTCCCGTCAAGCCCTCTTCGTTCTCGACGATGACCACTTTGTGACTAACTGGCAAGTCGTAGGCAAACAGAGTTCCGTTTTCAAACGTCCCGGAGAGCCCTACTGAGAGAGGACCATCGACATATCCGCCTGGAAAGCCCACCGAGCCTGCATTGTAGAAGACAACATTGATGGACTCGTTTTTGGATTGAGTGGACACGACGTCAAAGTACCACCTTATCCAAAGGTCAGTAATGGCGGGTATATCGCACGTCAAGCATGTCAAACTCACCATTCATACGATGTGATATTGGCGGTGGTAGAAAGCTTCAAACCATCGAGCGAGCCCGTTCCAGCCACCGTCTCAGCCGTTAATGGACCATTGTGAAGCTTGTTGGGGAGTATGCTGACACCATGTTTAGCGGTGACGAGGTGGCATAGGAGCGTGAGGACCGTCGCAACAGCGTGGGCTTTGGACGCCATTATTAAACCTTTAAAGAAAGCTGGTGATACTCTGTAGGCCCGTCTATTCAGTGGGTTAGCATTGAATACTGGGAATTATTTTATACGGATCCCTCGGCTTGCTGACTGTCATGCAGCCCTCATGAGGCCCCGACTTGCCGTCCGAGTTCAGCACAACTGTATCCGACATTTCCGATCAACGTCAGCAGGTTGCACGGCCAACTGGCGACTACTCGAGTCTAGACCAAAATGGTGGCAACTTTCTGGGTTGAGGGCGCCATTCTCATGCATGTCAGCTTCATTAGCGGCATCATGTCTCACGGTACGACTTCAACATTCTCTCCGGAGCATGATGTCGTAGTACATACCTTGTATTTGGTGTCAACTCCAGCTCTGCAAGCTGTTGCCAATCACTTCCTTTAGCATGCTCTGGAAGTGCTTTCTTAGGATACGCCGGGAATATTTGCATCTTCTCCGACCGTCATACGTACGAGAAAGGTGCAGTCACGACATCGCACTTTTATGGTCACCACTCAATGCATTGCATGTTAGTAAGACTATGGTAAGCTGACAACGACGTATGTGGCTTTTTCTCGCACCTCTTGCTTGAGTGCGTTGGACAACGATAATGTAGCAGAGTGCGCTCTTCATTACGCAACGAAAAACAACACTACCGAGACGTACCTGGCCAAAGGCATGATGCAGTATCCATGCGAAATTTCCTGGGACCTTGAGGCTCTTCACATAAGTACCTCGCTCGACGCCTTCCGCTTTCAACCCTGGGATTTCCGACACGGCGCTCCCCTCGTTGTCGATGACCCTCTTAACCTCGATTCACGATTCATCGTCTCTTGTCCTGCTGGCGAGGCAATTGACTTCCTCCATACTAGATGCACATACAATGGGTTCCGTGGCTGAAAACTGAGCTATGAGTAAGAAACACGATAAGTTTCAAGTCTTTATCAGATTATATGAGATCATACTTGAGGTTTACGTCTTGACAGAGTATCACGTCTGTTTATAAGACACCCTACCACCCTTAGTCACATTCTTTAGACAAGCATGGTTTCCATCAACCATGTCCTAAACATTGTTTCACTCCAGACAGCCAACCCTCTCAACCCGGCGACCACCTTGCAGCAACCACTATTGTCTTTTTATCGCTAATGGTTTCAATCTTAAATATGTCCTACGGCGGGAGTTATACTGCGCAAGAGACTTGACAATTTTTGACGGATGTAGTCGCCGAAATCAAGAAGCTCCGACTTCCCAAGTTTTATTTGTCTAAAATGCGATCTGGGTAGCTAAATTTTGAATAAAAGGGAAAACCGAGAACCTAACACCACTATAGATCCTGGCATTCACCTCGGTAACTTCCCCTGCGCCTCTCCGAGAACTCTTCCGGTGGCTTTTCAAGAAGAACAACAACCCCATGTCTATCATGATGAAACTCCTCCTTTGCCCTCTTCAGGTTCTGGTCAGAAATCTCCCCTTAAGCTGCCCAAAGTGCATCCTTAAGCTCTGCTTTACTGAATTTTTGACGTCTGCCAGCGAGTGCAAACTTGACGCAGGCCTTGAGACCCCACTGCGAGGCAGTCAACAGAAAGGGGAATAACGAACGTTGGCGGTTTTCTCGTCTTCAGCCCATCGACGTATCATCGAGTACATGTATACTGTCTGCATTCTTCCGCAATCGAGGGCTACGAGGGCTGCCGTATGCAAACAATCAAGGTCCCCAACTCTTGATCTAGCCAGTAGCCGCACAAGTTCCAACCCATAGGGTTCCACCGCTGGCACGACCAAGGCGTAGTTGTATCGTTAATATTGCTCCTCGATGTGGCCCTGCTCTGGGCTCGTCGACCACATAGTTCTTGCATTGTTCTTCCTGTCTAAACTTCTCCGCAGCAGGGACATATGCCACGTTGAGTAAGAACAGGATCGTGCTCGTTATGGTGACATGACCACTTAGAGATTTCAGCGCCCAGAACAGCTCATCTGAGCCTCCACCAAAGAACACTTTCTTCGCAGCTAATATGGTGTTCCGAAGCCCAAAAGTCTTCGACTAACCCAGTTCAATCTTTTTCAATGGCCCATCGTAGAAGCCACTTTCGAACTTGAATGCTGGATGCCCCAAGGTTTTTCTTGACCAAAGTCGATGCTGACACGCGCGCTATCATCCATTGCTCAAGAATGAACTCTTTCCGTGTGTCAAAGGGTGCATTGCCTCCAGCACTATCCTCGTTTATCCCGTCCAAGTCGAGATCGTCTAGGGATTTCTCATCTAATGGTGGCAGCAGCTCAGGGTCATATCTTATGATGTGTGGAGTACCTCGGATGTGACCATGGTGATGGCGACTGGGACCATCGTCCGTGAATATTGAGGGGAGAAGCTTATTAAAAACTTCCGCGCAGATGTAATATTGATATCTCCTGAAATATGCATCTCGTCGTAGGTCTGAGTGGATACGTCGGCGCATTCTTTCGGCTTTCGTCTGGAGTTCCGAAATGTGAATACTGCAGGTTGATGGACCATCCACCATAGTTCACATCGGTACAATTCGCATAGGGTCTTGTTGGCAAGTTCATGTATAGAGCGGAACTCTATTTCCATGAGGTCTTGAATCATTTTCTCACTTTCTCACTTTCGTTTTATTGTTCGTTTGAGCAAGTTCGCTCGGGAAATCGTGTGGAGGTAGCGTGGACCCTCAGACCTTTGGAATATCCGGCTTTTTGTAAACCTGTAAGACGTCGGGACACCCCGTCTTGGAAAGGCCCGTCAAGGAGTTTGAATGTCCGATGTTCTTCAAGGCCGTCAGACTGTTGGAATACTCGGTCTTGGTAAAGACCCGGAACGATAGTCATGGTAGCCTCATCGCGTGTGGCCAAGCCCTCTGAAACAAGCACCTCCGCCAGGTTGTCAGTAAGCGAGACCTGTCGGCCTGTTGACCCTTTGAGACTTGGAAACAGAATCGCGACAAGACTACTGCTACCCAATCCCAGTCCAATTCTCCCCAGAAAGGGTAAAAAGATCCTGCGCCATCAAATTCAGGACCGAGCTGGTCAAGTCGGTACATGGAACAACTGGCGCTTTCATATCACGTGGTTGCGTTTGCAGTGACATAATTGTAGGATAGAGAGGTTGCTCAGCTGCTCGTCGATGGGCAGCGTCAGGCCAGAAGTCTGAGGTCGTAATTCCCAACGTCGGAGCAGGGTTTGCAAGGTTTTACTTGTCTTTGGGTGAGTGCCTAATGGTTTGATGTCCCATAACAGTTTCTGCTGATTCTTGGAGCGCCATTTCTGAAATGTCCATGACCGCAGTCCTAGGATTGGGTCCAGCTGATACTCATCAATGCTCCAGGCTTCCCCCATGCGAGTCACCTGGAAAAAGATGGGCACTTCTCGAGAGGTATCAGCATTCAAGGGCGAACCGCGACTCAGTTGACAGGCTGTTGAGCAGACAATTAACGTGGGGTCATTGTCATAGAGTTTGGCTAACGGCGAATAGTCCTCCAGCTCGCTGCAAGGCGGATTTAGATATCTCGCCACTTCTCGAATATCGCCACTCAATGCTTGGTATGGTGGCTGGTTTGAAAAGTCCTAGAAAGAGACTTTTACTTTAAAATTAATGTTAAATTTTAAGATTCTTCTACCCTTAACCCAGACTCTAAGCAATCTTGCAGCTGTACCATACAGACCAATCGTAGTATGCCTTACTAACGGCGCCGACGCAAGGAGACTCCTAATACCACCATCCTACAACCATTCGTTATTCTGCACGATCGATATGTCCAGAGTGAGCAACAAGGAAGGGGATAAGATCACGGCAAGCACAGCCAGCCATTCAGAGCTGAAGATGCTCATTGTTCATGCGATTGGCTCTGGTGTCTGTCCTGCCTCCGCCCCTGGCCGGAGAAACGACATGCCAAGCGGCATGGCCACAGCCGCTGACATAGCGTTGTCTGCATTTTCTAACGGCCGAGCCCGCCGATTGCTCTAATAACCAAGTATTCAAGCATATTGTAGGTGTTTTAACTGCAAATGAGAATGAACACTTCCACCTGTCTCCCCTCCAAATTGGCCAACGCTCATAATTCCCTGGCCCATTACTCTCAGTCGAACTCACCTGGGACAAAATTAGCAACAGACGGGTGTGTCATCTATCACCACCCTCTCCGATATGGAATCAGATGTAGTGCCTCTACCCTACCCGTCATTTTGGCATCAAGGGCTTGCAATAGAAAAGTTGAAGGCACCAACTCGCAGGAATCTTAGCCTAAGTCGATGTTGAGGGTGAGTCAATTAGCCTACCAGTCTCTCAAACCAGGGGGTTCGTGAAATGTGGTTGAGAACGTGAGCTAGGCTGTCATGGGAAACGGATAGAGTATAAAGAGTGTGTTCTGCGGACATCCGCGAGGCGAGCAATGACATAGTACTTAAGCGACACTTTTGTTTTGAACGACTTTGTCAATTATCCGGCCAGCGGGACGCAGTGTGGCAGTGCTGTATCAAAAACATGTGATCCGCATTAACAGCCCTTCTGCCCCGTCAAATCATTCACGAGACTGGGGTTGAGTCACCTCATGAGGGGAGGACACTGGACGCTTTCACATTGGTGCGGCTTATTCCGTTAGGCTTATTCTAAAATTTGAGTTAGGAGGCTATGACGACGAGATGACGATACTACCAAGAATTATTCTTCCAGAGATCCAACACAGCCATGGTGCTGCCTAGGTCGTCGACCCAACCAGGTATATTAGTTAGAATCTGTTTTGCCAAAACTCGTATTTCGTTCACAAATTATGAAGAAAGTTTATTCACACTATGGATCTTTTCTCGGTCACTCTTCTCTCCTTCACATGGGCATGCATGATTGGCGGCGGAGTTTACCTCCAACTGGCACAATCACCAAGTCTGAGACGCAGCCTCAACGCTCGCCAAACCCTCAATATCAGCCTCATATTTACCACTTTCGCGGTCGTTTTCAATGAGACTCTCCTTGATCGATGTTGGCGTCGTATATCCATTCATGCTCTTCGAGGCCCTCCCTGCGGGAGCCATCTCCGCGCCGCCAATTTCGAGTGGCTAGTCACGCTGAGAAGAGCGTTTTCGTGTAGCCTGTCCGTCAGAGAGTTTCGCACCGCGACCAGCTATATGCTCCTCCGATGGGGCACGGTTGCCGCGTTCCCTTTGATTCAAATCTCCATCAGTATCTCGCCCTCGGAGAGTCTTGACACGGAAGACTTTATCATCAAATTCAGGCCTTGGTTCATACCAATAGCGGTATTGGTTCATTTCCTTGCCTTGGTAACGGCTTTCGTGAGTGCCGGCCTGCCCCCTTTAGGCTTCCTCAAAGGCGGATACGGACAGCAGGCTTTACAGAAGGCCTATCAGCCTTTTCTGGATAAAGTCCCGATGGGCTCAACGGCGACTTACGAAGATGTAGCCAGATACCTCGAGGGAAAGAACGATAATTTAATCGAGGAGCCGCTAACCAAACCCCATCAACCAGGACGGCAGTTATTCGCAAAGCTGAGAGGAATAGCACCGGGAATCGCATTACTCCTATTCACGGTAATGCTCACTATTATATACGTTTGCACATGGGGCGGCCATTCCCCAGCGACAACATTTTATGCGGTCCAGCTCAGCTACCTTGCAGGAAACGTGGGATACACTCTCGCTATTGATAATATTATCTGGCAAGTTTCACTCGAGTCGATTACTTTTAGGGGAAAATCTCCTCGTGATGTTGGCACGAACCACCTCAATTCCTCATCGGGTATTATGTTAGCCATCAAGTTGTTCAGCAGGTCCACTAGCTGCCTTGCAAAATTCTTGATGCTTCTCTTCTTGTTCCAAGCCGCAATTGTACGCATCCTTTTCACACAGATGGGATTTTTTTGGACCATAGAACGCAATACCCGCACACAAGACTCTTCTACCGGAGAAGCCTATGCCAGTAAAGCGGATTTTCTATGGTTGATTGCATCTTCTTGGGTGTTACTTGGGCCGGCTATTTTTATACCATTCACCATCTTTCTATTCATTCGCTTTCAGGCACCCCTTTGCAATAGAGACGGTTGGAGGGTGGCCAAAATCCAAGAGGATGGCGTTGAGTGTCTTGGGCATTATGGAGTGGTGAATGGAATAGCCAAATTTGGACACGACGTTGAGACTTTTGAAGTTGGGAGGCTACTTTAAGAAGCACAGCTAGTTCGAAAACGGAGTCACGACTGTTTTCTCGCTCGGAACTTGTCAAGTGGTATAAATATTAAATTGACTTAATTACTTATATTTTAACTATTTATTAGTAGATCATATCATATCTCTTCATTATTACTCTTTCTAAATTTAAATGTATGTGTAATATAACGAACTAGGACAACTCTACTATCATACATGTTATTACCCTCTTTCCACTAACTCTAAGAATATCAAGGATTTGCAATTATAAGTATTTAACCCTTTCGAGCAACGCCACACAAATCACTTGTCGGCTGTGGACAGGTCGACTCAGAAGTGGTCTACCTGTGCCTAATAGTCAAGCCTTTCCCGAAGGTCTTCGGAACGGGTGCGCCTCGGTGTTTAACACAAACTCATCCAGGTTCACCAAGTCCGGCGGTGAAAATATCAGGTAGAAATACTTGAGCGTCTCGGAAAGCCAAAAACTCTACATTTATTAGCGCATTGCAGCAATCAACAGTAGCAGTCTTACTCACCTCCATAGAATCAGTCTGCTTCGTCTGCACAGAGGTCACGTCTTCGATGGCCGCGTTGGCATGCGTGGTAGCAGTGTACCGTATTATGGCCTGGAACATATCCCACGCCATATCCTGCCACTTCACATCGCCGGTGACGCGGTACATGATGAAGATGCTCTCAATGGCCTCTGGGCGGAGGAGGTAACGCGGATCGCGCGCATGGCGGAACCCTGGGGGAACGGGCCTGTCTCCCTCTGGATTCCAGCGCGTCTCATCCCATTCGCACGCTTCAAGAGTCGGGCAGGTCACCAGGTTGAAGATCTCGGGCATCATGCCTGTGGGGAATGCCTTATATGCCCAGCCGCATCCGCGGGCGAGCCTCTCTCCGATTTTGACATGCTCTTCGATATTAAGGAGCTTGCCACCGAGAGCAAACATGCCTCCCACGAAACAAGTGAGGTGCTGGCTTTCAGGGACAAAGTCGATTTGATCGTTGACATGGACATCGCCAGCGAACAAGACATCCTCTTGATTCGGCAGCATAGGTCGATACAGAAGATGCTTAACCACAACGTCCATCGCCAAACGATACATCATCCCATAGTTCCCGTCCAGGCCACCCAATAGTGCATGCATTTTAGGCAGATACTCATACAATGAGTCTACTAGAGCTCCAAGAGAGAAGGTGTTATCATGCACAGCTTCGTTCTGAAAGTCCAGGCATAGGGGCCACATTCCCGGCAAACGCGTATCGTTCTGGGTCCTCACCAGAAACTGGGTAACGCGATCCGTGGCATCGTAGAACTTGGGATCGCCAGTGAGTTGTGACAGCCTCGTGAACTCCATAACCAGGGAGCTGGGAGATGCCGAGGGGTCATGAACACCAGCGACTTGCTTGCCTCCGAGAGCGTCGTTGAAGTTGAGCCAGAAGCCGGGAAGTCGGTTTAGGGTGTCGAAACCAAGATATATCATTTCTCCTAGCTCGGCAGCCTTCTTGAGAAGAGCTGGCTTGCCGCTGAGGTCATAGGCCCCGAGAAGTCCTCCAAGGTGTCGGATTGTTGTCTCAAACATGTTAATAGCGCCGTCGTGGACTTCACCCCAGTTTAGAGCAGCTGCCACATTGGCGGCCTCGTGGAACTCTGTCTTTAAGCCCATAACCCAGAGGGTATCCAGGGAATCGACTAGTGTAGCTGCCCAGCCTCCGAAGTTGTCCTTTCCTTGAGCAGACAGCGGCGTTAACTCATCTCTCATCCAAGCATACTTCTTGTACGCTCGGTAACTCCGCAGAAACTCATCACGGACAGCAGCTCGGCGGTTCTCTGTGGTTCGAGTGTGCTGGAACTTGCTTGCGTCTGCCTGAACCTGCGGTAATCGACGAGGCTGGCCGACTGGGAGGCGCTTGATAGATTGAGGAGGATGGTACTGCCGCACGGTAGACCAGTCAAAGGTGCTGGGAACGAATTTGGGGCCCGAGGAAGCAAAGAGCAGATGCCACAGTGTCAGCGTTGCCACGGCCAGGGCAGTCAAGAGACTCAAGACGGCGCGCGACGGCAACAACCGCCGTGGTGGTCGAAACATGGTTTGGCTCAAGTCCTCGATGGTGTGTGGAAGAACTGAAAACTTGCCGAGGGAGCCCAAACTGTCAGAAGACGTCTCTGTTTTATGGAGGGTGGCATGAACCTGATCTCGAGAGGCTGGACCCCTGTGAAGGTGTTCCTGTAGCCGCCGCAAAAATGTTACTAACATGCACAACCAACCAACAGCCCCGAATATGGCGAATCACCAAGCGACGCTAAGTTGCCTATGCCTTTTTACCCCCGTCATGAAACGCATCCTGGGCCAAAAACATTATTCGCACCCATCTAGGCTATGCTGGTTGTGTTAGTTGTGTTGGTTGCGTCTTTCAAATTAAGCACGCGATCCATGGTTGAGCTTGAGGGGGCGGGTATGCCTTGCCCGGCAAAAGGAGGAGTGATGTCTCTCCTTCTCGCGGATTGTCTGAGATCACTTCTTCGCCTGCAAATCTTGTCTTGAATCGCAAGAATCAAGATGCATCGGCTCCTCTTATTACTGCTGGCCATTCCAGTGAGATGTGCCTCGCCGTATGATCTGGAGAGGGCCCCCCCGATCCGCGATGTCCAAGTCATTCCAGAAGTGGACGACTCGTTCATCAAAAGAATCCCGGCAAGGATTGGATCTCCCGAGCAGGATATTGTCATCATGCCTTGGGCGTGCGTTGCCAACCTTCCGACTGACAGCTACAGCCTGCTGACTGAGACAGAGAGCTGAACAACACCTACATATATGATGACCAAGCGTACTGTGACAAGACTGTCATCTGGAACGACCGCATCTGCAGGATACGAAGGGGTGGGCTGTACGAGGAGACCGAACCCGATACCTTCCAGAAAGCCAGCGACGTCGGGGATGCTGGCGGCTCGACGAACGAGGCCACCTTCCAGGGCTCAGAGGTGGACATCAAGAAGCTCGTTTCGACAAGTCTCGGCGGAACCGACAACCTCACAGTCGAGGGGTCGTGGTCCCTGGAGGAGTTTCCGATCGGAATACCACGCCTCAAGTGGGACGCTGGCTACACGCTGCTCCATCCCCTCGGCCTGGGCTCCAACTCGACGTACCTGAACGCTCTCCGGGCTGCCGAGAAGGTCAGCTCGAGAGTATGGTCAATCTTCTGGGGCAGGATGTGGGTGAAGGATCCCATTGACGGGTCGCTGGTGCTCGGCGGGTATGACGAGGAGAAGGTCATCGGGAAGAACTACACCGCACCGCTTGTGTACGACGACTACACGGGCACCGGAGGCTGCTGGACGGGCATGAAAGTCACCGTGTCGGACATTAGGGTTAACTTCCGCGATGGCTCCGACAAGAGCATCTTCCCTTCCAACACTGCCCTGCCGTGCTGTCTCGTCCCGCAGCGACAACTCCTGCTTGAGGCGCCGGGCTCATACGTTGACAAGTTTGAGCAAGAGACTGGATTCAACCACACCGACACATCGTATGGCATTCACTGGTCTGCGCGCCTCTTCGGCGCCGATAAGGTGTAAGTCCACTCGTCAATCCACCGAGGCGGCGGCGAGGCCCAGCTAATCCTAGTTAGATTCGACGGCGACATCACCTTTCATCTCAACTCAGGCCTGCAGGTCCGAGTGCCAAACGATCAGTACATCGTGCCTTTTGTCGACATTGACCGGAACGGCTCCCGCATCACCAAGCCAAACGTGCGAGAGCTTCTCATGAGCGCCGTGGGCAGCCAGCCAGCCACCCTTGGACGCTATTTTCTCACTGCAGAATATCTCATGGTGAACCACGACGCAGGCACTTTCACCCTGTGGCAGGCCAATCCATCAAATAGCAACAAGCTTGTCCGAGTGTTCAGCGAAGAAACTGCTGAGAAGTGCGGCGGAGAGGCCAGCGGTGTGGTCCAGCCTTCAGCCACTACGGCGCCAGAAGAGGGACAAGAGTCAGACAAGGCAGAGACGACTCAGGAGCCTGAAGCATCATCATCTCCTTCTGGAGCTGTTATTGGCGGTGCTGTCGCCGGTGCTGTTGTTGGGATGGCCCTCATCGGTCTTGGGATCTTCTATTTCCTTCGTGGGAGGAGAAATGCCGCGCCGGCTGCTGTAACCACGGTCGCTGCGAGGATGCCGGACGGGAAGTATAGTTACCCTCTCTCCTACGGGACGTAAGAGATACAGGGATCTCATCCTATGCCACCGGAGATGCAAGGGCAGTCTCATTTTGTGTATGAAATGGACGGGACTGCGGGTGTTACTAGCCAAGGGCAGATGATTGAACGATAAGATACATATAGAAACCTACGAATGTATAATGGGTAAGCAGTCAAGCTACATAACGGGACGACGAAATAACTCCAATATGTTGATATTTTAATAACTATTTCAAATAAGCAAGTTATTGCCTAGACACGAGTAAGAATCCCATATCCCTGCGTCGGAATCACATAACTAACATCAGGATCGGTGTCTACTGGCTAGTCTTTTATGGAGATGGGGAATGGATCTCTCCCATCATTGGCGATCAGCTTATCTGAAACCACCATGTTGGGATCTCCGAGCGACGAGATCTTCACCAGATTGAGGACGAGGAGGCTGAGAAGAAAACTCTACCAGACTGGCTCCAAAGCCCTCTTCTTTGCTCAGTGTGAAGATAAAGACGAAACTTAGGTTCCTCTCGTCCAGAAGGCTTATGCCTAGGCTCCCGGAAGTTATGCATCGCTTGAACGTGACTGGGGAAAAGGCCTGGGAGATCTACCAGGGAACGTTCCGACACAAGTCTTATCCTCTGGCATCCACGATACTCAACGCCGGTTCTAAGGGGGACTTTAATACTACCTACACTACTTAATCTCGATCCGGGGCATTTTTCTTTTGTGCTCAACCTCCCCATACATGAGTCCATCGACGTAACATTCACTGATTTAGGTAAACCGCGAATCAGAGCGACGCAATAGAAAGGGAGTCCAGCCTTGATGCAAAACATACACCTTATCTTCGACAGATACTTCGTTCCTGCCTAGCCCAATATACTCAGTATTGGTAACGAACAGGCTATTTCCCTTGGACATTAGCCCGATCCACCGGATCAGTTCGTCAAGCCGTTCGACGAACGCAGCATCCATGTTAACCCCCGCTCTCTCCTCCGGGATCGCATACCTGGTGCGTATCAACTCCTCGGCGCGGATAGCAACGTCCCCAAACCAGATAGCACCCAGCCTCGTCCCGTTATTCGTCTCCTCCCCAACCTCTCAGCAACCTCCGAGGTCTCGATGAGGCTGATCCAGAACTCACCGATGCGGGACCAGTCCACAGGCTTGTCGAGCATATCGGCGGCAAGCGTTCGAAGCACCATGGCCCTTCGATCTCGGCACTCGTTGTCGCTCGCCCCGCCGTGGGTCCCGGCAAGTCTCCAGGCCGCACGGCGGCTGACCGAGGTGACCTCGCGAACGGTGCCAATTTCCATGCCCGAGACTGTGAGGACTGTATGCTGGGAAAAAGCGTGCCGGAGCTTGTTAAAGCGGTTTGAGAAAGCCTGGTCCCAAGATGCGCGGCCTCCTTCGCTATCGCCTCTATCGCTATGGATCTCGGTTACTTTGTGAAAGGACTCGAGTGGTAACGTTGTCGTGCTGCAGCAGATGGCGACCTTCGGCGCAGTGGCGAGCTCTTGTAGGGTTCACATGCGCGTTGCCCAGGTTGATTCGGAGACATACCTCAACATCACGTACATGTGCTCCACGTAGAGTTCCTTGAAGGCCTCTGCCGTGGGTGGAATACGATATCGGGACAGTCTGGACAGAATGTTCCTGCGCCCGGTTCCCCAAAAGGGCGGCAATTCGTAGCGGTCGTAGTGCACTTCTGCGTCCGCGTCTTTCAACAGAAAGAGGAGGCAAGCCAGATGAAAGCAGTAATCAAGTGTCATTGGGTCTTGTCAAAAGTCGTTGGCATATTCCCGGAGCAGTTCCTTGTTGTCACGATCGCGGGACAGGAATCGAAGGGGACGAGGCCGGTTGGTGTAGCAGTCTCCTAGCCATACCAAACCTTCGCGACAAACCGAATACGTAGTCGCCATCATTTTCACTTGGGACGCCTTCTCCATCTTTGCCGACTTCGATTGGTTAATGCAGACGGCGTCAATCTACAATACCAGATCCTCTCCCACGACATGTCGACAGAGCCGCAGCAGCATGGGGTAGAGGTTCTCCCGCACGGGCAAAGGCCTGTCATTGATGGTAATGTCGCGAGTATTCTTGCCCGGTCCCCAAGTGTATGAGAGCGCTTGATAGTCTGGCTTGCTGTCGAGAGAGACGGATGAGAGATGGCAATAGATCGGGTCACCCCACTCGTCTGCATGGAGTGTGAGAAGGCGGAACCTGTCGACGTGATGCCTCAGGAGGAACTTCTCCGTATAGAGCGGAAATAGGGCCGTCGATGTTGGATCTACGATGGGAGCTTGGAGAACCCATAGAAGTCAGAATAGGCTTAACACACTTGCGGTGTTGATTAGGTAAGATGTTGTGTGTATGAGCATAGACTTTTTAAGTGGAATGCCGCTATTAGAGGTGGAAAGAAGAGAGAGATGGAAAAAAGCGGTAGTAGGAGTCTTTAACTGGCAATTCTATGCTGCCATGGCTGCCAAGCAACCTCGCCTCTCAGCCATAGTATGACTTACGAGATGGCTTTTCCAATTCTAGAGTATGAGGAGTAACTATTGAAACTCCACCACTTGGAGCGCCGCTACTAACATGTAACGATCTGGTCAATTCCTAACGAATAAGACTAGAGGGTTCTAGGTTTATATTGGCAGAGAGATTAGGGCGTTAAGGTCTAAGTAATATAGTAAGTTATTACGTCTGGTAATATGCTTAAAATAGATAAGTATAACCAAGTTATATTAAAAGCTAAAGTAGCTATATCTATTTAATATATTAAAAGAATATATTTATATACTAGCTACTTTTATAAGTTGATTGTGGTCGACTTGAGTTAAACCGATCTAATTCGACTTATATAATTAAATTAAATCAAACTAATCTAGTTCGATATATATATAGTGCTTTATGTTTATAAGGTAGTTTTTATAAGTTTACTAGTTCTGCTATAGCTGACCGCCTGGTCCCTTATAGGGTTATAATATGGGCTATAATATAATATCTTCCCTCTATTAGTCTTATCCTTAAGATTATATAAGTAGGCTATAGTCCTATAAGTTAGTTCCCTAACTAACTTACCCTTATTTCCTTACTTTTCTAGCTAATAATATATTAAATTATATTACTAAGACTATTTTATATTTAAAAATTATAGCTAAGAGATATAGCAATCTTGCTAAAATAATTAAAAAGTTTAGTTTTAAAATATTATACTATTTTACTTATTTTAAAACTAATTGTTATCTTTATATAGTAGTAGAGGGTAAATAGTAATATGATTTTTATATAGAGAAAAAGTATATTTAATATAATTTTAATAGTATTACTTTTTAAGTATATTTATAAAAATAAGTATTTAATTTGTTTTTTACTAATAGGTTATAATTACTTATATCTTATATAAAAAAAATTATCTAGAGGGGTAAAAGGAGTAGGCAGAGGCTAACTTATTAGAGGCTTTAGCTTGGTTATAATAGTTATATTATTAGGAAAAATATTTATAGGAGAAGGCAGTAGAAATAGTTTATTAAAGTTATAAGGATTTAAATAAGTTAGAGGAGCTAGAGTATTAGAATAAGGAGGAGTGCTATTTTATTAAAATAGGAGCTCTTTTTAAGATTTAGCTTTTAGAAGATTATAAGGTTATTAACTAGAGTGTAATTCCTTTTAAGGCTTTATTTGCTTTTAATACTTCTAGTAGAAATCTTTTAAGAGGTACTATATATAAGTAAGGTATTCTAATAGTTCTTATATATTTTTTAATATATTATATTCTTTCTATTTAATAAGGTATTTAACTTATTTATTTTCTTTTATTATTTTAAGGATTTCTTTTACTTTATATTCTTTAGGATTTTTAATTTTAGTTTTTAGTTTATTTTCTATTTTAATTATAATTGTTCTTTTAATTAGTTTAAATAAGGAAATATAAAAAATTAAATAGTATTTTAATTTAAAGTCCAGTTTATAATTGTTTTTTAAGATTTTTTTTAAAATTTTATAAGATTTAATATATTTATAGTTAAGTTTTTTATTTAGTCTTTTTATATTAATGTTTTTTATAGCGAGGAGTATTATATCTCCCTCTAAGAAGGTTAGTTCTTTTAATCTTTTCTAATTATAGTATTTTTTATATATTTTCTAAATAAATAAAAGTTTTATATATATTTTTTTATATAAATTCTTAAGTTTATTTAATATAAGAATAGCTACTAGTGCAAATAGTCTATTTTTTAAATCTTTATAGGTATTAGGGGTAAATTTAAAGTTTATATAGCTTAGTATAATTTTAATACTTTTATTAATAGTTATATTATAGGCCAATTGTGCTATTAGCAGCTTCTTAACCTAATTATTTTAAATATAATTAATATAGTAATAAAAGTATATTTTTAAAATTTAATTTATTTATTTGGTCTATCTATTAACTTATAGTTTTTAAACTATAGTTAACTTATAATTTAGTCTAATTCTTATTATAAAATATTACTAAAAGTTTAAAAAAAAGGGTGGTCCTCTATTTAAAATAATTATATTAGGTAGTTTATATATGCTAATAATATTTTATAAAAAAATATAGGAAAATTCTTTTATATTAGTTATTTCTTAATATAAAATAAAATAAGAAAATTTAATAAGTCTATTAATAATAACTAGAATGCTATTATAAGCCGTGCTTATTATAAGGTCTAGTAATAGGGGTAGTTTTATAATAAAGTTTATAGTAATTAAATTTTATAATTATTTTATAACTAGTATGGGTTATAGTTCTTTATAAGGTTTGTATTATTATGCCTTTATTTTATTGCAAATAAGGTATTATTTAATAGTTTTCTTAATTATTTTTTTAACTTTAGGAAATAAAAATATTATTTTAACTTATTTAAGGGTTTTATTAATTTTTTAGTATTTATAAAGTGGGTATTTATAAATTTTCTATATAAGTTCCTCTTATAAGTGTTTTAATACTTATTATTTATTTGTTTTTTTATTATTTAGTAGTTATTTATTATATTTTAAAATCTATTTAAGTAGTAGATTTCCCTATTTTATTATATATATTATTATAAGGGTTTTACTAATAGGGGTTCTTTCTATTATCCTTAGGGTGAGTTTTTTATTCTTTAGATACTAGTTATAATAGAGGTAGTTATTTAGTTTAGCTCCTTCCTATTAGAAATTCTTATTAAAGAAATTTTAAAATTATAAGTTGTTTTATTTTTTATAATATTTAATAGTTTAATAATAGTATTTAATAAATTTATTTTATACTTTCTAGAGTAGGTAGATTATTCCTTAATAGGTAATTATTCCTAATATTAAGTTAACCTAGTCTGCTTGTTTAATAATAAGTTATTTAAGCTTATTTTTAATAATTAACTATTAAATATATTCCTTCTATTATTCTATTAAGTATTTAGGGATATATTGGGCGATAGTAGCTGTAATATATTTTTATAAAAAATGTCCTTTAGGTATAAAGTAAAGGAGTTGTTTTTTAATTTTAACCTTACTTATATTAAAATTGGGTTATTAGCTAATAGTATTAGCTTTACTATTTTTTAATCCTTTTTTATATTTAATAATATAGTTAAATTCTAAAAGGTATTTAGCATATTTAAGTTATTATTTATTAAGTTTTTATATTATAATAAAGTGTGCTATATTCTTATAATTTATATATATTATAACCTAATAGTAACTTTTAAAAAGGTAGTATTTAAACTTTTTAAAAGCTTAAACTATTATAAGAAATTCTTTATTATAAATAGGGTAGTTAAGTTCTACTTTATATAATTTATATAAGTAGAATATAATTAAATATAACTTTCTATTATTATTATATTATCCGATTTAGGCTTTTAAAGTAAAGTTTAAAAAGTCCGTTTTAAGCTTAATAGGTTATATAGGGTTAAATATTTTAAGTATTAATTTACTAAAGATAAGGTCCTTAACTTTATTAAAAGCGTTCTAGATATTAGGTTTCCAGACGAATTGTTAATCTTTTTTTATTAGTTTAGTAAGGGGTGTAGCTACTCTTTTAAAATTCTTAAGAAACTTGTAGTAATAGTTTGCAAATTTTAGGAAGGCTTGTACTTTTTTAACTATTATTAGTATTAGCTAATTTTTTATAATTAAGATCTTTCTTTTATTTATTTTAATTTCTCCTAGTAAGATTTTATAGCTTAGGAATGTAACTTCCTATCTATAAAACTTGCTTTTAGTAGGTTTAATTAAGAGCTTAGTATTTTATTATACTTATAGTACCTTATAAATGTGTTCTATATGTTTATTCTTATTATTTAAGAAGATTAAAATATTATTTAAATAATATATTATAAATATATTTAGGTATTTTTATAATATATAGTTAATTATTTATTAGAATATTATAAGTATATTAGTAAGACTAAAAGGTATAATAAGGTATTTATAAAGTTTAAATTTTATTCTAAATGCAGTTTTCTATTTATATCCTTTTTTAATATGGATTAGGTTATAGGCTCCCTTTAAATTAAATATAGTAAAAATCTTTTTACCTTATAAGCAATCCTTTAGTTTGCTAATTAAAAGTAGGGGTGTATGATTTTTAATTATAATATTATTTAACTTTTAATAATTTATAATAAGTTAGAGTTTATTTAAATATAGTTTTAAAATAAATATAATTAGGTAGCCGGTAGATAATTTAGAAATTCTAATATATTCTTTTTTTAATATATTTTTAAGGTATTTTTTAAGTGTTTGTAGTTATATTTTATTAAGGTTGTAAATCTTATAAAATATAGTGTTTATTCTATTTTTTAGTTAAATTTTATAATTCAATTAGCTGTGTTTTAATAGTTTTATTTTTAGTTTTTTAATAAATAGTTTTTTATAAATTTAGTATTATATTAGTATATTCTAAAGTCTATTATTAGATAATGCTTTCTATTTTTTAAAGTTTTTATTTATTTAAGTGAATGTCTTTCTAAGGAATGCAATTATTTATTATTATTATTACACTTGCTTATTTTTTTATTTATATTATATTTCTTTTAGAGGTTGTGCTTTTTCTATAAGTTGGGGAGTGTTTTTATTATTTCTCTATTATACTTTTTCATCCTTTTTAATAGAAGTTTAAAATCTCTTATTATCTATTAAGTTATTACTTATATTACTAGCTATATTATTTTAAAAAGTTTATATCTAGCTAGTATGCTAGTTAATATGGGGGTTAAATTAATATAATTATAAATAACCTAAGAGTAAGTTATAACTTTCTAGGGGTATTATATTAAAACTAATTCTTTAGTTCTTTCTTTTAATAAATACCTTAAGGTAATTAACCTTTTTAATAATTATTTCGCCTTTATAATTAAATGGGGTTCCTTTAATATTATATACTAGATAGGGTTTATCCTTTTCTTTTTATAGCAGCTAGAAATTATTTACTACCTTCAGATTAATAGTATTTATCTTAGCTTTACTATTTACTATAGTATATAATTATTTTCCTTTAATTTATACTTATAGTAAAAGCCTAGCTTGCTTTTATATAAGTATTTATATTATATATAGAGCCTTTTTAGGAAGTTTTATAAATTCCTCCTACTCTGGCCGGTCTTATAGCTCTATTATAGGCAGTGTTTATTATTTTTTGCTTTTTAGTATACCTTTTTAACCTATTATCCTACTATTTTATTCCTTAAGGTGGGTATATTATATAGTTATATTAGTTATTTTAAGTGCTTAATATACTATTATATGATTTTTTTATATTTATATACCTTACACTTTATAAAATAGCATTTTATTATATTATATATTCTATTTATATATTTAGTTAGGAAGATATAAGTATAGTTTATAAGGATAGCTATATTAAAATGCTTTAACTATGTAATATTTTATTATTTTTAAAAGTTTCTAGCTTAATACTATCTTATTACTATATAAGTTTCTAATTATATAAAATAGCAGTTATTTTTAACCTTATAGTATAAGTGGTATATGTATTTTATATTATAATATAAGATTTATAAAATTATTAGATAGTTTATATATTATAAGTTTATAATTAGCATATTGTCCTTATATACTTTATAATCTTTATAAGTTTTATAAGCTATTTAATAGTTAATATTATATATATAAAATTCTTTAATATTAATATTTTATCTTTAGATAATTTTATTATAAATTTAATATTATTACTCTACTAGTTTTTTAGCTTTATTTAAGCTAGTATTATCTATTAAACTATTATCTTTTTTTAAGACTTCTCCTTCTTCCTTTAGTTTTTAAAATTATACTTATTATATAGAGATGCTATTAGTAAGCGAGTTTAGGAATATATACTATATATTAACTAGTAGTTCTAGTTCTTAGGCTTATTTTAAGTCTAAAACTATTAAAAAGGGTTCTAGTATATTATTTCCTATTTAAATTATAAGTTCTTTTTTTATAAGTTAAATAAAGTCTTAATCTGCTAGGCTTAACCCTAGGGCTTTAATACTTACTTAAGTTATATAGTTATTTTATTAGGGTTGTATTAAGTAATTATATGCCTTAATAGTTTATTATCTTTCTTTATTATAAATAAGGTTACTTCCTTCTAGGCTTAATATTTTTCCCTTATATACTATTATAAGAGTTTTTAAGTTATTTTTCCTTAGGGTAATTCTTATAAATAGGATAGGTATCTATTTTATAAACTTTATAGGGTTAAATACATCTTATCTATTTTTAAGCCTTTTATTATATTACGCAAGGTGTAATTAAAAAACTTATTTTTAGTTTAAAGTATAAATTTATTTTTTTATAGCTTAAAGGATAGGGTAATTAATAATATTAAGATCCTTTTTATTATAATATAAGTTGTTACTAGTAAGGATAACTTTATTTAAAGAGCTAGATTCTAATTAATTATAACTACTTTATATTATTACTAGTATCTTTCTATATTCCTATTTATTAATATTACCTAGGTATTTCTTACCTTTAGGAATAGGTTTAAACTTCTAGTTAGTCTTATTAGGGTTTTAATATTTACTTTTAATATATTCCCTTTTTTTATAATTCTAGTAGAGAACTTACAAATAATCGCATTTAATAGTACTAAATTCTATTAGGCTTAAATCCATACTATAAAAAGTATTTCCTTATTACTATCTTCCTTAATTAATATTATATTAGGGTTACTTATTTTAGTTATTATTTCTAATAGTTAGGTTTTACTTCTTATATTATAAGAATTATCTATTATTAATTTTAATAGCTTATCTAATATATTTAATAAGGGTTATTAGTTTTTTATCTTTATATAGCTCTTTTTAAACTGTCCGTTTTAATTTATTAAAGAAGAGTAATATAAGGGCGTCTTATCCTTAATAGGATAATTTAACTGCCAGTTAGGTAAATAAGGTTCTATAGTCTAATACTAATTTAAGTTATTTAAGTAACTTAATTTAGTTTTTAGCTTTAGACTTTTTATTAATTGTTTTAAAAGCTTATTTAAGTTCTTATTTAAAGATAGTATAACTTTTATAAATATATTAAGTGCGTTTATCTTATTTAATAGTTTACTTATTATTATAATTTCTTATAATAGGTTTAAATTATAGTCCTATATTACTAGTAAGTCGTCCGGCTATATAATAGACTTTAGGAAAGTTATTATAAAATTAAGTGGGGTAGTATAAGAAGAATATATTTATATTAGTAATAAATATCTAGAGGTTATATATATTACTATTAAACTTTTTAAGTGCAGTAGGTTTAAAGATTTCTCTAGGGTTATATCTAGTAGTAGTAGTAGTAATAAGGTTATTAAAATTATTAGTTTAGTTTTACTATAAGGCTTGTTAGTCTTACTAGATCGTAAGGATCCTAATAATCTTATTTTATATTACTTTAATTTCTATATTAAGGGTGCAGACTTCACTTTTATACTAAACTTATATTTTATATATATTAAATTAGAGTTATTTGCAGTTATTATTAGATATTATACTTTAACTTTCTATTTTAATATCTATAGGAGGAGTAATATAAGCTATATTATTGCCTTACTAGTACTAGGTGGCTATAGTAATAATTTTTAATATTACTTAGGGTAATATAATAACCTTTTAAATAAGAGCTTTTAATATATAATAATTTAGTTGATTTCTAATAAATAAAACTAAAGGGTTTTAAGTTTATATTAGTAGAGAGATTAGGGTATTAAGGTCTAAGTAATATAATAGGTTATTATATCTAGTAATATACTTAAAATAGATAAGTGTAATTAAATTATATTAAAAGCTAAAGTAGCTATATCTATTTAATATACTAAAAGAATATATTTATATACTAGCTACTTTTATAAGTTAATTATAATTAATTTAAGTCGAACTAATCTAATTTAACTTATATAATTAAATTAAATTAAACTAATCTAGTTTAATATATATATAGTACTTTATATTTATAGGGTAGTTTTTATAAGTCTACTAGTTCTACTATGGCTAACCGCCTAGTCCCCTATAGGGTTATAATATAGGCTGTAATATAACAGTTAAGATAGCGCCACGGGCCAGTTATAAATAGTAGGTTGTAAGCCTGCTAAAATTTAAACTATACTAAGCAATTTAAAGCATATTATATTTATTTAGCCTCTAGTTAAGCTATTATTATAAATGTTATATTATAATTCTTTTATTTATATAAGCTTAAAATCTTTTAAGTTATACTAATAGAAATTAACTACTATTATAATTATAATAGGGTAGGAAAGGCAAGTATATTAATATATTAAAACTTTATTCTATTATTTATTAAAATAAGCCTAGTACTAGTATATATTAAAAGTTAATATAAGTAAAACCCAGCCTTATATTTATTATAATAAGCTGTTTTATTATTATTATTATTAAAAAAGCTAATAATTTAAGTATATAATAGAGGTTAATATAAGCTAAACCCTAGCCTTATATTTATTATAATAAGCTTTTTAATAGGGCTTATAATTAGTTTTAAAGTAAAAGTCCCTATTAAGTAAACCTTACTTAAGGAACCTTATTCCAGGCCTTTAATATAAAAATAAGCTTTTTTATAAGGTTTATAACTAGCTTTTAAATGAAAATCCTTATTAAATAAAACCTATTTAAAAAACCCTATTTTAAGCTTTTAATATAGAAATACTACTCTTTTAAACCCTAATTTATATAATTTAACTAATTATATAATATATAACTTAATATAATTAACTTCCTACTAATTAAATAAATTATAATTTAAAAAAATAATATTAATATATAGCTTAATATTTATTAAATTATATAGATTTTTTTAAATATATTTATTTAATTAAAAAACTTAAAAAGCATTTTAAGCAGTTATAACTTTTTAATATTTTTATATTAGCTAATATAAATATACTATTAAAAGTAATATAAAAATTAATCTAATCCTTTTAAACTATTATATTCTAATTAAAAGACTAAATATATAAGAAAATAAATTTAAATTTTTTAATAGAAAAATTAGTTAATTTAATTGCTTTTTAAATTAAATAAAAAATAATAAATTTAATTAAAATGACTAATTATTTTTTAAAAAAATATAAAAATATAATTTAAAATTATAACTTTAAAAGCTATTATATATAATAGTAATAATTTAAATAGTTATTTAAAAGGCTATAAAGGAAAAAATAAAAAATAAAAAGTAGGTTAAATAGGCAAGTAAATATAAGGGTTAAAAAGTAAGGGGGGCTAAAAGGGTTAGGTAAAAAAGGAAGTCTAAAAATAGGTTAAGTAGGTCTAAAAGCAATTAAACTAATAGAAATAAGTAAGGCAACTAAATAGAAAAATATATAAAAGAGTTAACACAATAATAAAAATCACCGATCGTAAAGGAACTTTATTCTATAAATTTCAAACTTCACGCAGCAAGACGAGCCATTGACCTCCCCACCTTTTGGTCTTCAGTTGTCTGACTTTTTGATCTTTTCATAGTAGCCAGCTGTTGTCTTGTCCCCCATGAAGGATGTAGGGTAGAAGGCGGGGGCAACAAGGCGCCGCAATCCGCTGAAATTACCCAAGAACATTTATGACAGCGTGCGTGATAAACACAGGAAAATAGAGAGATCAGTTTTCAATTGTTCTCCGCGTAAGGCATTTGATAGCTCAAAAAGCATGTGAAGTAATTGATCAAAGAAGAAACATAACGATGGCACAGCATAATTCAATATATCAAGCATAAAAGTAACAAAGGGCATGACAAGAACTACTCCCAGTTGACGGAGGTTGTAGACAAGCTTTCCCATTGTCCCATACTCTTATAGATAGGAAATCCCACCAAGAAGAGTTCGAATGAGAAGGAGGGGTCCAAAGCCACGGCTCTGATGCAGTGGTACTGCTTAGAACGTGGCAACGTCGGGATCGATGGGAAGCAGCTCTCCTTTGCCCTTAAACGATTCCAGGATATAGGCCCGTTCCACCAGCATATACCGTTCCACCTGTGTTCCGATCTTGGCGAGACCCCTCCACCGGTCGAAGTCTGTCTGGTTTCTCTTATCACCATGAGCCAGCACAGGATAGTTCCAATGACCTTTAGAAAAGTTCAAAAGCCCATTGATAGTTCCCTTAGTAATGTCATATACAAGCGAGACAGTTGTGCCTGTTTCCTCGAGCCAGCTGATCTGCCAAATCTCTCCGGCTCGAACGCATTGATAAGCGGCAGTCTGGTAGTTGTATCGCCCAGCCATAGGCCCACCGTGTATGGCATAGACAACACTTTTGTCAGAGAAGAACCAGAGTTCATACCTATTCTATTGTATAAGCTATCCGCTCCATCAAGGGCGAGTTGCTGGCACAAAGGCAAATAAGAGTTCATACCGCCATTTCTCGGGGTTCCCTTCGGAATCTTGGGCGTCATAGTCGTAGATGAGATGAGTGTCTCGCATGTCCTGCTCGAACGAAAGGTCCAGCTCTGTGTTGATCTGATATGCCGGAAGCGGGACTGCGTCTGTGGAGTTCGATGTCGAGGCGCAGACGGCAGAGAGTGCGTAAAACAAGGCGAAGAAATATGTCAAACGAGCCATGGCGAAAGCGGGAAGTTTGGATTGCCGGCTAAAGAGCCGTCGTAACCTGGTCTTGCTGCGCAGAGAGAAGGAGGGCTCCTAGCCACTTTTTGATGGGAGAAGTCAAGAGCTTGTTGGACTTGAATTATTTCCAACTCTTGACAAAGGAAGGCTGTATTTATAGAAAGCTCTGTAGTTAATCATTGTGCCTGTAGATAACTGGAGACGGTTCCCTTCGCCTTAAACCGGCCCTTTGATAATCACTGTCGGATACTCATCACACCACATACAGCAAACTCGATGAGGCTGATATTCGCGCCGGCGATAGATTTTGCACCACTGGCATGGCCTACGGACTTGAGCGATCAATGACTTGGCTGAAATTCACCTGATACTTCTCTCTTTGAGTATAGCGCCAGGAGGCGAAGACTATATCATAGTGACATTATCCACGTTGAAATGATAAGCAGTCTACCGTGGGTTTTCTGAGGCTTTCCTTCTCGGCCCGATTGTTCACGTCACGAGTGACAACCAACTTAAAAGCAGATGATCATAACTTGGGACTCTCTGGCACCATTCCGAGGACAGCCCACGTCGTTGAGAAATTAGGGCGTTCCACACGGGCAAGTCGGTGAGGGATGAGCAGACCATGCTTGCAATGGGTCCAGTATTCTTGGAACGACCCAGGGAGGGGTGAATGGAACCTGGAAGGTATAGAGGGGGGTTTGACCTCCTGACGAAGAAGAGGGCCCATCGCTACCATTATTACAGGGGCGTCATTGCACTCGGAGAGAGTGGGAGGAACGGATACCAGACATCACAACAATCAAACTGCTGGGAACCACTCCATTCCCCTTTTCCATCTATCGAACCCCTGACTTCTCCATGGGGTGTAGCAGCTTTGTGGATAATACACTGGAAACGACCATGGGATTAAGGCGGGATAAAGCTTATTCTATTAATATCTAAGGTGGGATGTCCGATTTAGCAAGATCTTGGATATATCGCTAGGCATATGTGGCTTGTGCAGCTGGAGGCGAATGAGGATGAACTAGCCCGTGCATGAGTAGGTAGCACTGCCTTATGGCAGGGTCTAGGAGGAAGGAATGTATGGATCCACAACTTGAAGGTTAAAATAAAAAAGTAAAATTATATATATACTAGATTTATATAAAATTATAAGAGTTTATATTAATAAATATATTTTTAATAAAAAGAAATATATTTTAATAATAATAAAAAAGTATATAATTAAATTAAAAAAGTATTAATAAATATTTTTATATTATATTTATATATTTTAATATAAATTTTAACTATTTAAAATATATATAAAAAATTAAAAATAAAAAATAAAATAAAATTTAACTTATATTAAATATAATAGAATAAAATAATATATAAAAATATAAAAAAAAGTTTTTTTTTATTAAATAATAATTTAAATTTATTTAAATATAATATTATATTATTAATATTAAACTATTTATATATTATTTTAAAAAAAATTTTAAATTTTATATTTTATTTTATATATATATAATATACTTTTAAATATAATTATTTTAAAAATTAATATTATTAAAATATATAAAAGTTAATATAAATTAAATTTTAATAATTAAAAGGGTTTTAATAGAATTAATATTTATATTTATATTAATTTTAAATATAAATAATAATATAAAATTCTTATATTATTAATTATTAGTAATTTAATTACTTTTTATTTTATTATTTACTTTTTATATAAAGTAATTTATTATAAAGTAATTTATATTAGTTTTTTATTTTATAGAATTTTAAAATATAAAAAATTAAAAAGTTTAAAACTTCTTAATAATACTTAGCTTATATTTATATTTAAAGCTTATATTAACTTCCCTTTTCCAATCTTTAAAAATACTAATTTTACAATTAGGACAAGACTCTAAAGCAGATGCCAAGGCCTATAGGAGATATTTTTAAAAGTGACTTTGGGTTCCCGTGTTGATTCCTCTTCCTATCGGTTGCCAGTGGATTCTTGCTCTTCTGATTTCTCTTTCTCTTTTGGCCCGCCTTGGCTGCCAGTTGATGCTTCCTCTTCCTGTCGGTCTCAATTGTTAGTATATACTTCCCCACTGAAATCCTCTTGGCTACTAATCGATACTCCGTCTTCTTCTCCTTGCTTCTCTTCTGCTTCCTCTGGGCTGCCAGTAGATGCCTTCTCTTTCGATCTGCCTCTTTCCATACTTTCTCTTCCTCTATCTCCCTCCCTTTCTCTACTCTCCTTACTTCCTCCAATCTTACTATTTCTGCTTCTTCTGCCTCTTCCAGCCTTACCTCCTCTGCTCTTCTTGCCTCCTCTACTCTTCTTGCCTCCTCTGCTCTTCGTGCTTCTTCTGCCTCTTCTAGCCTTGCCTCCTCTACTCTTCTTGCCTCCTCTACTCTTCTTGACTCTTCTGCCTCTTCCAGCCTTACCTCCTCTGCTCTTCTTGCTTCTTCTGCTCTTCTTGCTTCTTCTGCTCTTCTTGCTTCTTCTGCTCTTCTTGCTTCTTCTGCTCTTCTTGCTTCTTCTGCTCTTCTTGCTTCTTCTGCTCTTCTTGCTTCTTCTGCTCTTCTTGCTTCTTCTGCTCTTCTTGCTTCTTCTGCTCTTCTTGCTTCTTCTGCTCTTCTTGCTTCGTTGGCTATCCTCTCTTCCTCTGCTCCACTATGTTTGCTAGTAGATTCTCTCGAAATAGTTGACTGGCTTGAGATAGAGCCGCCTAATAAGGGAAAGTGAGCTACACTCTCGCGTGGGCCACTCCTGCCGTGATTGTTGCCCTTTTTGTCCTCCTTCATTTTATCTATCATGCTATTCGCGATACAACGAAATTTGGTTTTATTTTCTTCATTCATCCATGGAACATTTGCAATATTCCACAAGTCATATAGCGTCCGATGAGCGGATGTTATGCGGTACTGACCGTGTGTGTGAATAAACATATCGCACAAGTAGCATGCTGACTTGCTGCATCCAATGAAACGGGGAGGAGGGTTGTGTGGCCGTTCCTCATAGTGAAGAATTTGTTGAACTTCGGCGTGCACGTTTCCTGGATCATTGGGAAGTCTTTTCTTGAAATCTTCCAAAACCTCGAGAGAAATTTCACGAAAGCGATCAACAGGTTGAACTTTCCTGAGCCCTCGCCGGAGGGTTTGACAAATGAAGTCATATCGTGCAAGCTCGCAGAGTCGATGAATTGCATTACTCCCAAGTATATCGTCTCCAACTTCTAGGGACGTTAAATGGGACACGATCGAGTGCGTATTGTCCAGGCTAGCCAAATTTGCGCAGTTCTTGATGACCTTTCGAAGGTGGTGATTCGATTCAACTTCGCGGGGTTCGTCGTCTATGCGCTTTAAGGAATCGGTCACAATCCCAAGTTTGATAACAAATTGTTCAAGGTCTGGGTTGTTCGTATCATTGAGCTTTTTATTGAGCTTTGTGGAAATCTCCTTGAGCTTTTGTGTTAAAGGGACATCTCGAATTAGATTTCGAATGCGGTTCTTGCTGAGCTTGAGCACTTGATCAAACAGCATCTTCCTCAAATGTCGACGGCCATCCTCTAAAGACACGATTGGGAGTTAGTCAGTTTCCGTATTGTTTCTTTTATATTTCAAATAGACCTACTATCAACCATATATGCATGGACTGTTTTCAGGATATCTTCAAGTTGTTCTTTGAGTTTCGACGGTGGGGTTTCGTTGCTGGCCAGTACAACAACAAGCCGTTCCTTACACTCTTTAAGGGTCACTGCGGAGATACATTTGACATCATCCTTCCAGCAGCAAAGGTAGGCTAGGTCATCGGCGATCTGAAGTTCATGCTTGGAGGAAAGAGCATACAGTTCCGGCTGGGAAGGAAGAGCATCATGGATAGACTCCCGATAGTCTTTTTCAGGAGATGGATTCTTGGTTGTTTTTTTCAAATCAGTGACTGATTTCTTAAACCTTCTTCTCAACTCCTCATCCCACCAACCCGAAGACTCTCTCATCGTAGAAGGCGAGGAACGGTTAGGCAGCAAGTTGGTTGGAAGGTTAATTGGCAAGTTGGGCGACCATGCGCTGCCTTTATTTTTCAATCAGGCACTGCTCTTATCCCTCGGCATGAGCGCTTGCCAATCAGGGGCCTATAGAAGTAGGTAAGCAAGTGCTACGCATCTCCCCACCACTTACGGCATGCGGCTGAGCCATGTCACGAGTTACCAACCCACACAGCTTGCTACACGTGGCCATGAAGTTGCCACGTCTGTTGGCATGCAGAATTCCCCTGCCGAGGTCGTCTGATAGACCCAACATGGGTTGAAAGAATGCGGTAGAGACAATGGAGTAGATCAAGAGTCGGTTACTTTCCGCCGAGCACTGGTCATCTCGTACTCCGCCGATTACCAGATAGCCCATGAACATATTCAAGTTGCCCCAACGCTGCCGAATACTTATCGCCCGTCTCCTTGGCATGCATGCTTTCTGCATGTTACGTTTCGAAGCCAAGCGCATTGAGCATTGCGATGGTGGTGAGTGAGGCACTTTTTCCTCTTGGGCATAGTCGAGCACATTGTCAATACTGCAAGGCGACCCAATTATTCCTATTTTGGTGATACACAACACTACAACTAGACAAGTAAATGTGTCAAATGTGAAAAGATATCTGCCCACAGCGACCCCGTGTGCCAATTCTGAAGATCCAGCGCAGCTGCTTTAAAATCCTAACTTATCGAAAATTACCCCTCAATGTCACAGGCGAACATTTCACACCGGGTGGAAGCTCAAGTGTGTAGAGTCCTAGTACAGCTTAATAGAGTCTGCTGAACCTGTGTTTAGATGCGAGCATAGGAGCTCTCTAAAGCTTAGGCTAGGGTAGAAAATTAATATAAATATAGTAAGAATATAAGATTTGCGCGAGTGTTAAGGTTTAAAAAGTTAAAAATATAAAAAGTTACTTTTTATATATAAATTATTAGAATAGTAAGCTATTTTTAATATAATATATAATTAAAGTATTTAATTTTTAATATTAAGATTTTAAATTATAAAATTATAATATTTATATGTTTTAATATTATTTAATATTTATAATAATTATAAAAAGAGAATTAATATATATATACTAAGTATATTTTTATTTATATATATATATTTTACTTTATAATTAATTAATTTAGAACTATTAATAATATTATTATATAATTTTAAAATTAAAACCTTTTTAAGTTTTTAAACTTTTTTAAATAATTTAAATATATTAATAAAACTTAATTAGAAACTTAACTAAATCATTTTAAATTATAAAGCTATATTTAAAAACTTAATATAAATTAATTAAATTATTACTTTTTAATAAGAAAGTTAATACTTTTAATTACTTATATAATTAAATATAAAAGGGTTTATTTAAATAACTAATAAGTTTGTAAAAATATAAAAGTATAATTTTAAGCTATAATTAAAACTTGTTTTTTTTATATATTATAATAGTTTCTTTTTATACTATTATAATTTATAAACTTTTTATTTTATACTTTCCTTACTTATTGTCACGGTCCGTAACGAACACCCCATCACGTGCCAGAAATCAGCCCCAACTTGCCCCACTTTTACCACCCAATCATCGGAGGATCACCTTCCAGAGCGTGATCCAAACAACTGGATCACCCTCTCAATCGTGATCCAAGGGAAGGCTCACGATCTCAACCGTGATCCAAGGAAAACACCCTTAGTATATAAACACATTCATTTAGCACACTAGATAGATACAGCTACTTCAGCTTTCAATACAACTTGGTTACACTCATCTACTTTGAGCACATTACCAGACGTAACAACCCACTACATTGCTCAGACCTTAACGCCCTGATCTCTCTGCCAACATAAACCTAGAACCCTCTAGTCTTATCCGTTGGGAATTGACCAGATCGTTACACGTTGAAAGCTCTTGTTCAGAAGGTTACCGCGTTACCCTGAGCAATACCGTACTACCGCAACCATGTCCGGAAGTCGACCTACCAACACTCCCAACCCTGCGTTGAACAACTCACCCCCGGCTTACAACACTCCACCTAGCAATGCGGAGGTTGCCACTGAAGTCCAGCAACTT